>PVJL010008032.1:0-71133 GCA_004026885.1 Lyroderma lyra
AACAGCTCAATAAGGTGTCATAACTGGCAACATAAGCACATGGTGGTGAGTTCACAAACTAAATTGTCAGGTTTTGGGGACTACAACAGCTCTGATGGTCATTTCAGAAAAAGAGTTCCAAAACTGTTTTGAAGGGTGGACTAGGCACTGGCACCTGTGTATAGCTTCCCAAGGGGAGTACTTTGAAGGTGACCATAGTGATTTTTAGCAATGAGGTACGTAGCAATTTTTCTAGGATGAGTTCCTAAAATTAATTGTCTGACTTCATATGTATAATGAGTAAGCTACTGCAGAAATGCTAAACTTTGGAAAATATTTTACCCAGATTTTGATTAAAACTAGCATTGTCTCCAATCAATTCTGTATGTAAAATGTATTTATTGCTATTACATACCTACATGTTTTTAGAGTACTTCAGAGATAATGCAGTGAGTTCTAGATCTAGCAGTAAATTCCTCCAGCAGGTAAATATCAAACCACCTTATGAAACAGTACTGCTGCTTTATTCATCTGAGTCCCTCAGCCCAGCCCATCTCTGTATCATTAACTTCTTTCCCACCATTGGTCGATTTTCCTTTGTTTTTTTCTATGAACAAAATTCAATGTGATGCTACTTACTTTCATCTTACTCTCAAATTTATTTTTAGAACTACCTGTTCAAATAATAGAAGAAAGAATAGTAACTCAATATATCTGACTGTTTCATAAACATACAGTTCTGTTAATGTCTCCAGGTTTCTGTACAGTATAGCTTTTTATATTTCATAGCAGAGTATATTACAGAATAAATATATGTGGTATTATTTCAATACTTAAACACTCCATACACTACCAAACTGGAAACTCTTCTAATAATCAGTCATAGAACACACAGAATACATATTGACCTACTTAGATGTCTTTTTACTACAACTTAATTATTTCCAAGTCTAGAAGACACAACATGTATGTCGTGGCCTATAACTGTATAACAGAGACTACCAGTCAGGTATTACACACATAGCAAACAAACTAAATGTGCATAAATGTTTTAAAATTTATTTAAAATATATGCATTGCTAATTTCCTGTAATTTTGAAGCAAATAATGTTGGTTGACTTAGGTAATACTTGTGACAGTTGTTACCTTTATATCCTTTTTTAATAGGAAAGCTTTCTGGAAATATCATAGAATTCCATTAAACTCTTAAAAGTTTTGTGACTTGGATTTATTTATAATTAGCTAATATAAACCTTAAGTATAAATAAATCAGAGATTAAAGTAGTTTCATCAAGTGATTTTTAAGTAGTCAATTTTAAATATAACATAAAATAATGCGGTTAATGTTCACAGGTGCATCTTTGAATATTTAAAAAAAAAATCAACCTAACATGTTTAAAAGTAAATTTTAATAATGTCTTTATTGATATTCTATCATCTTTTTATACTAACTAAATTTCTTAATATAAGATAATTAAATGACAGAGACCAATAAATATGGGCATATCAGATAAATGGTTGATGTGTGTCTAAAACTGGATTTTTAAACTATATAAAAAGGATAAGCATAAATTTGGAATTAGGCATGGGTTTGAATTCTGATCCCTGGAAAAGTCTTGTGAAAATATTAAAAATGATGTATAAAGTTACTAAGGTAGTGTTTAGTATAATGTAAGCTAAATATATGACAAATGTTTTAATATACTAGTAATAATAATGAAAAATACTATATTTAGAAACATTTTATACCCATTCCCTGTGAATGACAATAAATTGCAAACAATTATTCTAAGTTACATAAATAATTTAAGTCTTAGAATCAAAACCACTGTATCTCTACAGAGCCCCCAAAATTGAAAAGCATAATCAAATAATTATTTGTTAATAACACACTTACATAATAAAAGAGTAGATTTAATAAGTTAAACAAAAATTTATAATTTTTAAAAATAACCATAAAAAGTGCTCTTGAAGGTATGACTCTGGTTGGACTTTAGTCTCTAATTTTTGTAAAAAACATTTAAAAATTTTTTTTTACTGCCTAACTATTGATTGTTGTAGCACAAATTTTTTACCCTAACTGTAGACCAGATCTACTTAATCAGAATTTAATGAGGGGCCTTGGATTAAAAATTTTTGACTAGCTTCCAAGATGAATGTTAAATTCCCTAAAATATGAAAACATTTTATTTACTTTCTGCTCACTGAAGTATGTATGTGTTTGTATGTATTCCTAATTTATTTTATCTATTTAACTTTATTCCAGCCAAAAATAGTAGACATCAAGTAAAGAGAAGAGTCTGACAAATACATAGTAATCAAGAAGTTAGACCTGCATGAATGGTTATTTCATGATCCTAGATATTGGTTATGCTCTCTTATCTCTCTTTTATCTTTTGTCAAAGTATGAGACAGTTTACTTGGACAGCTCCAATTCAATTATTTTTACAACTTATGAAAAGAAAAATCCTGGTTTTGCAATCTGTCCTTGTTTCTAATTTCTTTTCATGAACTTTTTTCTTCTCCTGTATCATAACCCATGATATTGAGACTGGCCCTTTTTCTTTGATTCTCCCCAAGTGCTCCTACAAGACATTTAAGTGTGTGATGTGCTTCACACACTTAATGACCTAAACCCAAAGTCTACCTATGTTACATTAAGAAGAGTATACATCCCTGTTCTTGAAATTCTTTTACTCACACTTCCAGACAGTCTGATCACAAGTTTCAACTCCAATGATTGTTATTTTGTGTTCTTATGTGCTTAAAATTGTCCTCATTGTCTTTTCTAACCTCAGGGTTCTTAGATATTAATTTTTTTATATTATTAATGTTTATTATGCAGAGTAAATTCATCCCATTTTTACTACATATCCTGAGTTCTGTCTTAGCATTATGAAATCCTGATTTAATTTGCACTGTTATGTAAAACAATGATACACACATAAAATAAAGTCATAACTCAGACTCCCACCCTACAAAAGACTGAATTAGCAGTTATTGACACTGACTTTAAATTTTCAGTTATCCTTTCTTTCTTTCTAGTATCAGCAGAAAAAGCGCTACGAAGATTTAGTTTTTTTCCACTTAGATATCTATGCCAACCTTCTGAAAAGCAGAACTAGATATTGTTCAATCTGCTTTTAAATACAGTATATATTTGAATAGATGAAACATTCGAATAGAATGCAAGATAAACAATCCAATGTAATCTAGTAAAAAGTTAGCTCTCAAACCATGGACTGTTTGAAATTATACCATTTACTTTTACGAATTTCAAGTTCCTCATATGACAAATGTATAAGTACTTAGCAGAGTTTCTGGGTCATAGCAAGTGGTCATCTCAATGTAGCTATTCTTTTATAGAATTTTAGAGTTAAAGGGGAACTTAAACCCCATCAGATATAATTCATTATTTTATATATAAAGAAACAGTCCCAAAAAGATTTAGTCATTCATTAGATCAAAATCATTTATGAAGGAAATGAAGGGGAAGTGTATTTCAGGCATTACAAACAAGAACGGAAAGCGGAGAAAACCCAGGGTGAGGACAGGGCACAGTGTACTGAGAGAACGCATGCAGTTGAGATGGCTATATTGTGATGCAACTCCACTTCAAATACAATATCAAAGACAAATGTACAACTAGTATGAATACAACCTAACAACCAGTCTGATTATCTGAATTAATTTAACCACTTCATTTATTTTCTATTTTGAAACTAAAAGAATCTATCTCTAGGGAGAGAATTGAGAGATTGATGGTTGAAAAGGAAGGTGTAGCAACAATTTAAGAGAGAGACATTTCAAGCAAAGGCAGCCTTTGATGGAATTCTGAAGGAATAAGTAGGACAGGTACATTCAGATACAGCCAAAGACAAAATATTTTGCTTTTCTAGGGCCTTACCTAACATTGGATACTCAAGGTTTGATTTGACTCAAAAATGTTACAGTACAGTAAATTGATTGTTATTTTGTTCACCAAAATCTCAATTGATTGAAAGCATTCTTGAATTCTTCAACTTGTTTTGTTCTTCTGAAAACACTGGGAATTTTTTAAGCACCTGTTGTGTATCTGACAATGTAACAGTAGATATTTGACGATTAACTTAAAATCAATACAAGAAACTGAAGAATAATACAAGGTAACATGGAATCAGATGGTAGATTTATTGGTACAGTTTCAAGTTCTGTAAGCATTCAGAAAAGGGAGATCACAATGACTGATGACTTCAGAAACCACTTACAGGAGGAAGAAATAATGTCCCCAGAAAGAAAGTGCAGGATTTAGACTGATGTATGATGGTGGCTAGGGCTTTTCAGGAGGAGAGGTGCTATAAAGTCAATGCAGAGAAACACAAACGAACAAACATGGGTGTAATTTGTGTCTGTTTTGTAGGAATTATTTTTAAATTTGTTTGCTTTATTCAATTCCTTTCCCTGATCCTCACTTCTTCATCAAAGTAATGTTTTACTTAGTGATTTACTCTCTCTATTTGGGTTAAGGACAGGTTATGGTTTAAACTATCTGTAAAATATCTCATTTGTAGAAAGAGTTCATTTTAAATAAACAAATAAATGTGCAAGTTATTTAAAAATAGTAAGTATACAGTCACTTCTTCATGAAAAACTATGCAAATGAAATAAAATATAAAAGTAAAAAATTCAAGATAATTAAAGAGGCTAAAGCAATTAATTTTTTAATTCATTTTCAAAATGGTACATTGTTAATATAGATGGATAATAAATGGACCTTGATAGGGACATAAAGGAGAAGAGGAAAGGGAGAAAATGTACAGATCTGAAGAGGAAGATGACTAAACAACATAGATATCATGTTAATTCATGTATGATCCATGGTTTTTTAAAATGTATTTTTCCTATTTTAAAATAATACAAGTTTATTTCATAATTTTGTAAATTTCAGACAATTAGGGGAACCATTAGAAACATGGCATTGTAGCTTTTCCAGTTTTGTATATTTATGTTTTTTCTATTTACAATAATTGAAAATTACTGCATATGTAATTGAGTATCTTTATTTATTGTAATATCATAAAATATTTTGGTATAAAAGCTATGAAATCATAATTTGAATTATTCCTATCATCCTAATGGTAGGTACTACATGTCCCAGCACAGACTAAGGGTTTCTAAAGAAAAAAAAATTTTGCTTAATTTTCACAATCATTATTATATTATTATTATTATTGGAATCATGAAGGAGATAGAGATAGAATGTCATTATCTTAATGTTAGGAGATGAAAAGAGATCGTTTTCAACTAGTGCAATAGAATAACACCTTTTTCAAAGAATAAAAAATAGTCTGTTTATTAATTTAAAATAGAATATTTAGGGGAGTTCCCTGACAGTGTAGTGGCTTAAGGCTTCGGCGCTGGCGCTGTCAGCGCTGCAGCCTGGGTTCGATTCCCGGTCGGGAGGCTGCCCACATACCAAAAAGCAAGAAAAGAAAAAAAAAAAAAAATAATATTTAGTATTCTCTTTGATATCACTTTGCCCTTGTAATGTACAACTTAAAATGTTTTATATATGTTTTATTGCCAGTCTAGTCTATAAAATTTTAATAAAATACAAAGATATTATGACTACAATAAGTGAAAAAAGTAGTTAGGTTCCATTTACAGATAAAAAGCCAAGGTGTTTGATGTGATGTCAAAGGCTGTTTAAATATATAATTCATCCCATCTGTTCTTTCCTCCTCACCCTACACAGCCAGCTATAGAGGTTGGAAAGTAAAAATAGTAAAAAGCTTGGCAATTCCTAGTTTTGTTTTGATTAGCTAAGTTCTGCTTTCTTGTCAGGAAATTCCTCCCTGTACATTAAAATATCCAGGAAGTTGCCATTTACTTTTCTTCTCTTATGATGTTTTATGATTAAGAAGTTTAAACATAATATATAAGCAAGATGCCATGTTTTAGATGAATACCATGTTCTATAGTATGAAATGTCCAATGGTCCATGTTTATTAGGGGGCGGAACACTTTAAATATAAAGATGTCATTCACCCAAAATTTCAAGCTGTGTTGAAGTTAAAGTCCAAGTGAGAATAGGTACAGGAGATTTGTGCCAGAACATTTCCCAATAGCAATATCAAAAAGAAATGAAGAATAATTTTCCTAATTGGAAATATTTGGGGAATATAAGGTAGGAAGGATTTAATTAAGAGATTTGGAGTAAGGCCAGAACTGGAGGGTTAATAACTCTGCTTTTTCAACAAGTGCCATGGGATCTTGAATGTCTATGAGTGGTCAACAGTACTGTCAAGTTTTAGTCTGGATTAATTCTAATGCAATTTAAGAACTTCTTGGGATAATTGTTTTATGACAACAGTGTCATGTGCCAGTGTAATTCTTTTCTTTTTTTCTTTTTTCCAAATGATATACATTTGTACAATGTGAGAAACTTTTGAGGAATTTACTGTCTTAAGATAAACATTCAGTAGTCCAAAAGGTATTTCAAAATATTACTAATTTATAATACTACCAACATTTACGAAGCTCAAGGAGTGAAATTTATTACTTTACATGATGTTTTAAAGTAAGTCTATTCATTTGTCTTAATACTTCTGATTCTTAATACAGCTATCATGGAATGTAGTTAACTATCACTATGCATAGTAATATAACTCACTCATATTAAAAATCATGGTCTTAAGAGGATATGGACACATATAAGAAGTATAATAATATGTAGCCTAGTATCTCATGAAACATGGTCCACCTTGTTTCTGGAAAAAAAGCTGCTTGAGTTATTATATGAATTGCATAATCACCTGATAATTGCTGTGGCCAATTCTTGCCTCAAAAAATTGACTATTGTTAATGGCAAAGTTTGGTTCCACATGTAATTTTCTATAAAAAGATAATCTTTAGGGCACAGAAGAGAAACATGAACAAGTGCTTAAATATCATAATTAAATGTCACATGTACTATTGTGGTTTATATTTGTAAACATTATAGTCTTCTTTCTGCATTGCTTAGAATAATCTGACAATAAGTTGAAGAATCTTGATGATTAATTTACCAATTATTTGAACATAAAGATAACATCAACTTATGTATTGATCTGCTCAGAATGTTATAACAAAATATCACAGACTGGGTAGCTTAAACAGAATGTAGTTTCACAGAGTTCTGGATTCTAGAAGACCAAGATTAAGGTGTCATCCTCCTAGTCAGTTTCTGATAAGACCTCTTTTCCTGGCTTGTGGAACGTGTCTTCTCACTATGTCTCACAAGACTTTTTTCTCTATGACTATGTGTGGAGACAGGGGGCAGGTATGAAAGGTGCAAAGGAGCAAACTCCCCTGTCTCTTCCTCTTCTTATAAAAACACCAGCTCTATTGGATTAGGGCCCAACTTTATGACATCATTTAACCTTCATTACCTTTCCAAATGCCCTAACTCCAAATAAATATAGCATTGCCTGTTAGGGTTTCAATATATTTTTTTGCATGGACATAATTCAACCAATAACAACTTATATTAGCATATTTTTTAATCTAACTACATTGTTCTCCTGGTGCAGTAAAAATATGCATAGAGATGGTCATTATTTTTAAGGAAAAATTTAACGTATTTGGGGGAATATCCAAAATACATTCATAAAATAATCTTTTGAATGAATAATGTCATTTACTTACTTTCACTTAAAGCACATTTTGTCTTTTGTATATTGTATTAATGTTGTAAGCACACACACTGACACACATAGACCTCTTCATATATGGTATTCGATTTCTCCAAAACACTTTACAATACTCTATTGGTTAAGTTCAAATAGAAAGATAGAAAATGAATTAAATTCTTGCATGTGTGAGGATATGCCATAAGTAAGATTCCAGATTGTTAAAATCATTAATGTTTTTTATTATTTGTATTTATAATTTTGTTTCTCACACCTTCACAACATTCATCTCTTAAACTCCCAATAGTACTATAAATATGGGGCTAAATTATAATGTATATTTAAATGCTCAGTGTTAGATCAAATCCCCAGTATTACACTTTGTCACTCTATCTAACTACTGAAATATACATTAGTTTGTTCCTGTATGCTGGCTTGACTGCAATTGTGAGTGCAGGAAATAATATTTTCTGACATTGCAATGAAAGAGATTGTTGAAAATAGATCATTCCATTGAATAAAATGTAGTGAAGTCTGTAGAAAGGAGAGGATTAATCTAGGGACAATTTCTGCAGCTAATGATTGTATCTATAAGCAAGGTATAATTTTCAAGTTTTATTCTCAATAGACACATATAGTTTTTCTTATATTGGTTTGTTTAATCCACCTTTATCCATCTAAACAAATATTTTATGTTATTATATATAATTATAAAATAGCTTATGTTGCCCCTTGTTTTCTCTTCTATATACCCTCACTTCAACGTGCAGAAAAACATAACATGTTCTTAGTTTAAAATGAGAATTAAGCATTAATTGATTATAAAATTTTAATTAAGGTAAGTTACAGGAAAATAATGAAAAAATATTAGCAAATAAATTTGCTAAACACATGCTACCAAAAAGACAGGCTATTTATTTGCAAAAATTAAGACTCCTTTTATCATGGTTTATTTTACCATCTATTAGACACAATATGAGTTTTCAACCTCTTTTCCAAATACAATATAAATGATAATTATTCCTTTGTCTTTTATTTTTATGATCACCACATCTTTTCAAAATATATTCATCATCATCATCAACTATGTTTTTTGTTTATTTGTTTGTTTGGAATGCAGTATCTGGATGAAATGAGAAAATGTCAATTTTCTTCCCACCACAAGGAAGCTAAATCTATCTATCTATCTATCTATCTATCTATCTATGTACCTATCTACTTACCAACCTATCCATAGATACACACCATGGTCAACCGATTATTTTAAATTTCATAGGCATATTTTGTTTTGTTTTGTTTTGTTTTGTTTTGCTTTTTGGTATGTGGGAGCTCCCTGGCTGGGAATCCAACCCAGGCCGCAGTGCTGACAGCGCCAGCGCCGAAGCCCCAAGCCACTACACCACCAGGGAACTCCCATCATAGGCATGTTTATTTAAAGTGATGTTAGTCTGATGTAGGATGTCCACAACTTGAACGCTCAGCATACACCATTACAGGGCAGTATGAAAGCACTGTTAGCAGACTTTGGACCAAAGGAAGCACCGGATTGTGGTTTCTGAAAGATGAAAACAAAGGACGTAAGCCCTGGCTTTAAGCTGAAGACAATTTCAGAAATTCAAGGATAAGGAGGAAGTACTCGTAAAGAGCCTGGCAGTCTCACTGAGTTGAAAACTATAATTGATGTTTGGGGATACTGAGGTAGCCAGAAGTTACAGGAGTTCCAGCAAGGAGATACGTGGAAAAGGAGAGATAAGCAGAGAATCTTTGTTGTATGCTAGACTGAATATGGATAAAATGAAGTTCCATACCCCCTCACATGTACAATGAGAAGTTGAAAGATGAACCATTCTCAGAACTCACACAGGTGTGAGAGACTTTCAAACTCTGACCAGCTAGGATAGAGAGTCCTTGATAATCAGTTAGAACATTCAATAACAAACATCAAGGAGGCACACTTATGTAAAAGGCTGAAATATCCCTGGAGTAACATTTATTTTAGTTCTGTTAGCAAAGTTTAAAAACAGATCTCCAATGAATCAAAATAAACTCTATATAATTTAATTGTCTTAAACCCATCAATTTTCTTTTATAATGCAAAACATAATATTTAAACTTTCAAACACTGAGAAAGAAAATATTTATAGTTTTTGGTATCAGATACAAATTTTAGACATGTCAAGGGGCAGAAACGTGTATGTATGAATTACTAAGAAACTATAAAACAAAACAAATATCCTATTAGGATTAATCAGAGAGTTTGTTCAGTGAGCTCATCAGTGACAAAGGTGACAACACACAAATCAAATATAAAATATCAATTATATTTCTATGTATTAGCAGAAACCAGAAATAAAGATTTTAATGTATCATTTATAATACAATGAAAATTCAAATACAAAAAAATTAGCAAAATGTGTGCAAGATTCAACTTTCAAAGCTATAAAATGTTACTGAAATTAATGTTTTATAGCTCTGAAGGCATAAATAAATGTATCAAAAATTTTGATATCACTACAATAACAATTCTTCCCAAATTGAAGTGTAAATTCAATGTAATCCTATCCAAAATCACTCCAGGGTTTAATGTAGAAAAAAACAAATCAATAATAACATTTATATAGAAATGTAAAAAACATTAAATAGTAAAAACTCAGGATTTTAAGATTTATTATTGTGCTATAGTAATCAATACAGTTTGGATTAAGGATAGAGATATAAATTACCTAAACACAACAGTCAGAAATACACACATAAAGTGAACTGAACGTTTTGCAGAAGGACCCAGGCAAGTCAATGGCTAAAAAAGTATTTTCCACAGAGTGCTGAAACCCCCAGATATTACAACAAAAAATAAAAGTGAAACACAGAAAAGAGAAATTTAATACCATTAATTTTCTGGGAGAAAATATATCAATAAATCTTCAACATCATGAAGTAAACAAAATAATGAAAGAAAAGAAAAGCCCTACAAGTCCAAACTGTATTTATATATATATATATATATATATATATATATATATATATATATATTTGTATGTATGTGTACGTACACACACACACACACACACACACACACACACACATGCACGAGGGCTGTCCAAAGAGTATCCAGCCATGTAATATAAAGCTATAAAGGCATTTATGGCTTATTTTTTCCAGACACCCCTGAGATACACACACACACACACACACACACACACAGAGAGAGAGAGAGATAGAAAGAGAGAGAAAGCCAAAGGAAAATTGTATTGCCAATTTTGTGACTAATTAGCAGAATTTACTAACAATGAAAATATGTATATAATATGACCCAGGTAGTCTACTAATAGGTATATATTTATACCATACATGTACAAGAATTCTAAAAGTCCCAATGATGTTAAATAAAGAAAAATAAACAATGAAAACAACCCAAATACTCACCAACAATAGGATGAAGAAATTAAAATACATTTACTGAATCAAATGCTATACAAACTGTTGCTATGTGCAACATTATGGATGTATTCATAAGCATATTCCTGAGTGAATATTTGTAAGTGAAGTTAGACTGAAAGGAATACAGAATGTATAATTTGATTTGTATAAAATTTAAAACCTCTGAAGGAAAGCATATAGAGATAGAAGTCACGATAAATGTTCTTTTGGAAAGAGGTTATGAACTTGAGGGAGGAATTAGGGAGAGCTGATTCCATTTCTTATTTGGGTGCCAGTTACATCAGTCATTTTACTTAATGAAAAAAAATGTATT
Source organism: Lyroderma lyra (assembly GCA_004026885.1). Taxonomy (NCBI): domain Eukaryota; kingdom Metazoa; phylum Chordata; class Mammalia; order Chiroptera; family Megadermatidae; genus Lyroderma; species Lyroderma lyra. The sequence continues at coordinate 11,380 of PVJL010008032.1, forward strand.
GAGCTGTATCTTTAAAAACTGAATGCTCTTCTTTGGATATTATACTTTAATAAAAAATCACTGAAAATACATGCACAGATGAACATTTCATGTAATTTTTATATTCCTTAACTATAAGATACATTGGAATTCTTTTAAATGCATGCTTATGTGCTATTAACATATAATTATACACTTCTTTTTCTGTATTTTTAAAACAAGAAACAAATATAAGAACTTTTAGAGAGCCAATTTTTACATAAGAGCTGTTATAAAAAATTCAGTCAAGAAAAGGATTGCCTGTTAACAAGAAGACAGCTCAAGAAGAGCATAAACTTAAGTCTCTTAAGGAATCAGCTTCAGAAACCTAGTTCAGGAACATATGGGCTGGCATAATCTAATCACATGGAATTTTCCTGTTTTGGTGACATTTCTTTTTAAAATCCCTAAGCAGAGAAAAATGGAAAATTATAGGAAAAAAGTCACCTTAATGATATTAATATTATATATAACTTCAAAATGATTATCATTGTCTTAGATTGTGAGTATATTTCTGATTTAAACTGCCCAATTGCTTATAGATTAAGGAAGGCAGTCAGCTTAATTTAGACTATACTGTAAATAAAAACAAGTCACAGTTTACTTCCACATACGGAGCAAGGGTCACTTACACATTTCTCATTCATTTATTCAAAAACTACATAAAGATATGAACAAGACAGATACATGTGCCAAGTCCTCCTGAAGCCCAATCAAATGGGAATGTTATGGGCTGAATTTTGCCCCCTCCCCCCCAATTCATATGTTGAAGATCCAAACATAATACCATATTTAGAGATAAAGTCTTTAAAGAGGCTATTGAGTTAAAATGAGGCCATTCGGCTGGGACCTTAATCAAATATGACTAGTGTACTTAAGAGAGATATCCAAGATGTGTGCATTGAGGAAAGGCAAAGTGAGGACAGGGAGAGGCAGCTGTCTGCAAGTCAAGGCAAGAGGCCTCAGGAGAAACCAAACATGGAGACACCTTGAACTTACAGCTGATAATAATATTATCAAGATTACATAAAGAATGATTACAACGGAAAAATAGAGAAATAACCCAATTTTTAAAATGGGCAAAAAATTTGAGTAGACATTTCTCCAAAGATGCAGAAATAACCAATAAGCATATGAAAAAATGCTCAATATCATCAGCCATCGAGGAAATGCAAAGCAAACCTATAATGACATACAACTAGAATGGCTAAAATAAAAAAGACAGGTAATACTAAGTGTTAGGATGGGAGATACTAAATGTTTTGTGCACTGCTACTGAGAACAGTAAAATGGCTAAATGCTGTGGGGCACAGCTCGCAGCTTCCTCGGGAAAGTGAACACAGCATTGCCATACGACTCCGCAATTATAACCCCAGGTATTTACCCAAGATAAATGAAAACATGCAAACTTGGACATCAATGACCAAAGCAACATTATTTACAGTAGCAAAAGAGGAAATAACTAAAATGACCATCAACCAATTAATAGATAAACAAAATACGGCATATCTATATAACTAAACATTATTTAACAATTAAAAATGAGTGAAGTCCTGACATGTTCTAAATTATGGATTAATCCTCTAAACATTACCCTAAATGAAACAACCTAATACAAAAAGCTACATATTTTATATTTTAATATATATGACATGTCCAAAATAGGCAAATCCACTGAAACAGAAAGTAAACTGGTATTCATTAGAGGCAAGAGGGAGGGAGGAATGCAGAGTGACTGCTAAGGGGTAGGGAGGTTCCTTTTGATGGTGAAACAATTCATAAGCAGAGTTGATGGGTGCCCAACTCTGAATATACTAACCACTAAAAGATAAACTTTGAAACCATGAACTTCATAGTATGTGAATTACACCTAATAAAGTTGTTTTTAAAAAACACAAAGAAAAATGATTCTCTTAGTTTCATGTTAGAAGGAGGTAATTACTTGGAAAATTTGAGTATTAGTTTTAAAAAGGTTACAGTCTAAGAGTTCATATTTTAAATGTAAACATTTTACTCAGTTGTGAACCCATCTAAAGTGATTCGCATACTTGCCTGCATATTAGAATCATCTAAAGAGTGTTTATGTAATAAACTCTATAGTCAGGAAAAATGCAAGATAAATTAAAGAGAAATTCTGGGAATGTGATCCAAGGCAAGTAGAATGAAGTGAGTTAAACATTAATTAGTGACGACTACATATTTCCTTTTTTTTATACAGTGTAAGTGGTGTTTACATTTCAATTTTTCCAACTACTCCAATGAAATTACACTGAAAATTTTAAATTACTCTCTATCAAATAATTGTTCTTCTTTTACTTATTCTAAAAGTTGATTTAAGTTAATTCTTAATTTCTCCTATGTATCACACTGTATACTGGAGAAGTATACAAAAGCTATTTTAAATATGTTTAATAGTTAAGAAAGAACCCATGTGTGGTTTTTGCCACCATGCTAGACCAGGCAGATGTTCCCTTCTCGGAATTTGGTTTGCTGATGATTAAGAACGTAGTCCATTTCTAACAGTATTAAACTTGAGAGAAAATACAATCGTGAATTTTATTGCAATAGACATTTCCTGATGAGATTATGGAGAAGAGAAATATAGTTTGCTGAAAGAATGATGTAGATGAGATGAGACACTTCAGAGATAATGCCTGAGAAATTAGATGCCAAGTCCCAGTGGCTTTCTACCTGTAGTGTCTCAGGTGGCCCCATGACCTTTCCCACTCATTTCGTTTTGCTTCCTGCAAGGTGGCAAAGTATCTTTACATACTTTCTCCCTCTACTTTGTCCAACTGTGTGTGTGTGTGTGTGTGTGTGTGTGTGTGTGTACACATCTTATTTGTTTTCTCCTTTTAGGGTAGCTTGGATTGATGCCTATTTCTTAGATCTAAAATGTTCTTAACTAAGGCAAAGGAAAAGTCTTCTAATAGAACTAAAATCCAAGCCAAAATTTAAAGAATATTTAAACACTGTTAATTTGTATTTATAAAATTTGCATTTTAATAAAATTCTGTATTTTAAAATATCCAACTTATTGTTTGGGTTAGTCTTAATATCGGAAGTTATACTTGTATGTGAGATATAAAATGGAAAACAGAAAAACAAGACAAAGAAATAAAGAAACAAGACTCATGGACACAGATAGCACTTTGGTTGTTACCAGTGGGTGGGGTGTGGTAGAGAAGGGATGGCGTGTTAAATACACGGTAATGGAAGGAGAACTGACTCTGGGTGGTGAGCACACAATGCAACACATAGATAATGCATTATAGAAATGTACACTTGAAACTTATAATTTTACTAACTAATATTATCCCAATAAATTTAGTTAAAAAAAATCTGGTTTTAATTAAAAAAAAAAGAAGTACCACAAATATGTGAATGGATTTATATTAAGTTTATGTAAAGTGTGAGTATAAAGAACTTATTATACAACAAGGTGACAATGCACTGTAGAATTGTATGCCTGAAACCTATGTAATCCTTGCTAACAGATGTCACCCCAATAAGTCTAACAATAAAAATGAATTAAAAAAAAAGAAAGAAATTGACTTATCTGAATATGTTGAGACTTTTAAATACAATCACAGTAATTTACAAATATAAAATCTAGGTTCTTTAGAACGTCATTTAATACCCACTTAAAATCCAAGAGTCAGTAGCACAGTTGCTAAAAAATCTAATTTAAAATATTTTATTTCTCTTAACATTCCAAGAATTTGTCTTGACCCAGTACAATGTATTGTGTGTATACCTGTGTGTATCCTTTTGAATTAAGAGAAGTCACTCTGTTATTTACTCAAAATATACAGAGAATTTTATATCTGAGAAACTAATCAACACAGTTTATATATATATATGGAGATACGTGTGCTTAATTATTCTTGCTGGTTGTCAAATTTCATTCATTAGAATGTCTTATTCAAGAGCTACTAATAGTAACAACCATTTAGACTGTAATTTACCAGAGACAAAATTAGTCATGTCAGTGAAGACAGTTAAATAAGACAGTTTAATAAAAACTTCATAAATGTTTTATTTACCCCATTAGTGACTTCCTTTTTTTAACCAAAACAATACCTCCTTTCCTACTTAAGTTACATTTAATTAACCTAATATGATGTACAATTTGATTAAAAGGTATCTCTAGCTATTTATTCCACATTATCCTATGAGAAGTGATATATGATAACCAGTGATAACATATTTGTGAATGTTTCCTGGCAAACATTTGAATCCTTCTTATCTCCTCTGGTTAGAGGTAGCAAAAGGCAAGATAGCATGGCAGTTAAGAACATGAATTCTGGATATAGAAGACTTAGATTTAAATTCCAAATCTACAATATACAAGCTGTGTGTCTGTGGGTAAATTGCTCCACCTCTCTGTATCTCAGTTTTAGCATATGGAAAATAGAGATGATAACTGCCTAACTAATACAGTTATTCTAAATGTTAAATGAGTTAATATTTTTAAAACATTTAGGACAGGCTTTGGTATAATTATCATAGAGTAAGCATTTACTATTATTGCTTGTGTGCATCCATGTCTCTATCTATGATTATATAAATATAGAAAAATATGGGAATCTGTAAATTAGGTTGAAAATGTGGTTAATTAATAATGAAAAATAATAGAAATCAATGAAAGGGAGATTGGATTGAAGTAAGAAAATATAGAATGAAGATATATATTATATGATCTTTATAGACATTTAAATAACTTATACACTCACATACTTATAGATGCTTTTTGAAGTGTCCTTTATATCAATACCCTATTTACCAAAACAATTGTAAACATTTTTACTTTTTTTTCTGCTTATCTTTTAGAAGTCGAAAATACATGATGCACCATTTAAAATAAATAAATTGTAACTGTATTTTCATTTATCTCATTTACTAACTGGTTACTAGTAATTCCTACCTGTAAGTAATTACATGTTTCTGCATCTTGCCATATTTATTCAAAAGTACTTTATGTAATTTCCTCTAATGACTTAGTAATATCAAATTCAGTTTTAAAATGGTATTAATATATGATCATTTATTTTGGCTTTAAAATGGTATTAATATACGATCATTTATTTTTGGCTCGAAAGACAGGATAATTGATACTATTTTTTATTCAAACAGTTTTTGAAATCAATTAAAAGAAGGAAAATAAAAACAAAAATTTATTTTACTTTCACTTTTTCCACATCCGAAGCTCATTTTTTTTTTTTTTTTTGTAGATCCAAGTTTCTGCTTATATCGTATTCCTTCTAAAGACCTTCCTTTACCGTGTTTTTTAGAGTAAGTCTGCTAGAGAAGTATTCCCTATTTGAGTTGTTCTGAGAGTCTTCATTCTTCATTTTGCAGAATATTTAAATGGGTGTAAATATTTTGGTTGACTCTTTTTTTCAGAATATTAAAAATTTTTTTTCATCTTCTTGCTTGCAAGGATTCTCATGAGAAATGTGTTAACCTTTTTTAGCCTTCTTCTATTATAATAAAATAAAAATATGTATCTGAATGCCTTCAAGACTACATCTTTACCTTGGGCTTACAGCAATTTGACTATAATATGCCTATGTGTGGTCTTATTTGGTCTTTACACTGAACACTGTTTTCTGTGATTTTTTTCAACTGTGTTTTGGTGTCTATTACTGATTTTGGGAACATTTTTAGACATCATTTATGTCAAATACTATATAGCTTTGGTCTCATTTTTTCTTCTCTTTCTAAAAGATTCCAATTGCATATATCTTAGTGTTTGATACTGACCCATGACACTTAAATTCTGTTCTTTCTCTCTGAAGCTCAATATTGGTAATTTCTCATAGTTTTTATTCAAGTTCACTAATTCTTTGCTAAGTTGTGTCTAGTCTAATAATAAATTTATTGAAGAATTACTCATTTTTGATCTCTGATTTTCTGTATTTCTAATATTTCCATTTTATTCTTAGTTACATTTTTTATCTTCCTGTTTAAATTAACCTATGTGACCTTGCATGCTGTCCTGTTTTTATTAGAGACTTTAACATTTTAATGATACTTATTAAAATTGCCTGTCTGATATCTGTATCACATCTGAGTTTGATTTAAATCATCAGACTGTGTTTGTCTTGAAGACATAAATTGTATCTTGTGTTGAAAACCAAACATGGTGTTTTGAAGAGCAGAAACTGAGGTAAATACATCTTCTTCTTCGAGATGCACATGACTCTTTTTCTGCTAGGATTGTACTATGGGGTTTTATGAATAAAGTCAGAAGTTTGACTAGATTTAAAACACATTTATGTACAGTATACTGGAGGCTTGAAAGTCTTATTTTATATATATATATATATATATATATATATATATATATATTTTTTTTTTTTTTTTTTTTTTAACTGTGTGGGTTAGTTTGTCAGAGCATTTTTTCCTCAATTTCTGCTACTAGCTTGTCAATAATTCCTCCTATTTCATAGCTGTTCACCACAGAGTATCTATTTCTTGTGATTCTCCTTGTATTTCTTGGTTAGTTTTACCTGGGGTATGGGAGGGGAGCATTCTCTTATGTTGTGAGTTAGTCCAGGCTTAGACCAGCAATGGCAGTCCAGATCCTATGGATGTGGCAGTCACCCTGATCCTACTGTACATATTCCTGCTCTTTCCTCAGGAGTAGAACTTAAGTACTATTTAAAATGTTGCTATTGCAGTATTAAATTTCTGATTGTATAGAAATAAAAATAGCCTACACTAATATGGCCCAAACATCAGGTTAATAAGCATGATTTTCTCTGTCAACATTCTTTTAGTTCTTTACAAACAACTTTTAGATAACTCCTAATTTTGCAATGATCATTAAATGTGGGTATCTGTCATTTATTTTACCTGCTTTTATAAGCTAAAATGAATTTCTATATACTTTATATATACAATATAATCAAACAATAAATGACATCCTAATACATGTTGATATAAAATTATGATTTTTCTTGAAGTATATTTATGAACTGTGCAGGAGATATTTAAATAGTCAAGGAAAGATATGTATAAATATATTATATATACAATATATAACATATCTAATATATATGGATATACATTAATATGTATGGCACATACACATATATGATACATATATATGATACACACACACACACACACACACATATGTATATGTGTGTGTGTGTGTGTATGTGTATCCTGGATAAAAAATATTGTGACATAATGTATAAAATGATTGGCTATTTAAAACCTCATAACATAGATGAATGTCTTTAAAATACAAAATGAGAATATGCACTAAGACTCTGATGTTTTTTATTTACTGCTGGAGCAGTAAAATCTGTTCCTTTCCAGCATTTGCATTTTATTAACTAAGGAGACTATACTGAACACCTAAATCACATTGCTTTAAAAAAATAAAAAGAGATATATATAAGTATGCATTTAAAATTGGAAAATATACAAAACATGACTTTTTCATAATCTCCACATTAGACTAAATAGAATTAATTCATATACTTGAAAGTAACATCAAAATATTTTATCACCTTTAAAAATCCTGTCTGTACTATCCCAAAAAATTCTTACAATTTTGACTTTATACTATTATTCCTGCAGGGACATATATCTTTATATGTTACTATTTTCTAATATGTCCTATTCTTGTATCATCTTTAGAAATACAGGCACTGTGCTTCTTATTAACATATGCCTGTCATTTTTATTTCAATGACAAAATCCAAATTATGTCCATGTGTTACAAGGTGCCTAGCAAGCTGTTTCCTGATTTTTACAAATTTTATCTAAGTCACAATGATTTGACTCATGGACCATATGAACTTAAATAAAAATTCTGATTTGGAATCTTAGATATCATGAATTGTTAATTAGCCCCTCTAACCCTAAATTTCCTTGTGTTTCAAACTGCATTTCTCAGAAAACTAGCCCTATGAGGTGAACTGTGGAAACAGAGTTCATGGTCAAAAAAGCTTAGAAAGTGGTATTTATTTTAGATATGCCTTACAACATGCCATTCAGAAAGTTATAATTCATGTGACACCTTTGATAGCTCTTATAATAAAAAACCTGTATATTTCAAAAACAATCTTCTCCATTGTTGTGTGATCAATAATTTTTTTTTTTAAGCAAAACATTAATATCCTGTGAAATTAGTATTCCGGAGTATTACTTTAAAAAATGCTACTTTAATTTAAATTAAAATATTTATTTGTCTCCATTGAGGTATATTGGAGAATAACAGAAAATATAATCAGTTATTGAAAACAAAGAAACAAAGAAAAGAAAGCATATAAAACAGAAAATTAAATTGGGTTTATGTGTATTTTCATAGAAGTTCACATCATATATACACATATTAAGATAGAAAACCTTCAAAGCCAAAAAAAATAAAATTTAGGAGCTAATTTTAAAAGGTCTCTGTTATGTGCTCTTGTCTAAAATATGTTAACTTCTTTGCAAATACTCTTGTTTTAATATTTATACCAACATATTAGGATGTATAACAGTAACACAGAGCAAAGAAGTGCTGATATTCAGTGGCAAAATTTTTTCCTCTTACCCTCTGAAGCCTGATAATATCATAGGAAGTAACTAGAGCCTAGAAACTCTTATTCTATGACCCTCATATAGTGGCAGTTAAACTGACCGGCCTTAAACAAAACAAGCTTTAGTGTCTAAAAAATTGTCAGAAGATTATAAAATCCATAGCCCAGAGAAGGCTGAGTCAGCTCTCCATTTAATGTTTGAGCTTTTTCTGGTGTTGTAATGGGTTGTATAGCAAATGAGACTTTATTCCTGAGGAAACATTTTAGGTGCTCTTGAATGTCGGGAATGCATCCACTTTCAAAGCTGGTTAATTATCATTATTTTTTAACTATTTAAAATAATGATAATAAAGGCAAGCTTTCAAGACTCTATAAAATTTAGAGATTAGTCAAAAAGAAGTTATTGGTGTCCCATTATTCTCAATGTAAAATAATCTTATACAATATTCCAAACTTGTAAGATTTTGCCCCAGTTTTCATAAGACTTTGCAGGAATAAATTCTTCTTTGTTTTTATGGAGGAGTATATGTTTTTTGTCTGGTTTTGTTTTTATTTTTTCCCCACAACAGGCATCTACTTCAAAGCAGGAAGGAGTTCTATTTCTTTTAATCAACTTCTGGGGCAGAATAGATTGACAATGTTAACACCCAATTATAATTTCAGCATTTCATTTGAAGAGCCTTTAATGCATGAACATCCCATTTAATATAACATTAAATAGAAAGCTGGGGAAACTATTGAACAGAGAACTGCAAGTACTTCATATTACATTTGCTGAAGTAAAATGATTATTATTATGCAAAATGTACATACACAGATGGTTGTAACATATTTGAAAAATAATAGTAAGTACAGTCAGTTATGTTCCTGTTCTTTTATAACCTCTTCCCCACCAAAAAAGAAACTCTAAATTAATGTGTCAGATCGTGGAGTGGTGTATAGGATATCTTCTGACCTCCGTAAGACTAACAGAACAGCAAAATTAAAACATGATTTTTTTCTCTAATATATGTTATAATTAATGGGGCAAATTCAGTACTATTACAATAATGTATTTGTTGACATAAAAATTCTGATAGTTGGTTTCTTTATTATTAAAGAAATTAGGTGTGCAATTGCTTACCTTTTAAAGGGAAATGTGTCTGTAATGTGTTTTGAGGAAGTAGTAATAAACAAAAATGCATTTTATGTTATTCATTTTAAATTATGTCTCAATTTAAGATCTGAGATTATTTGTCTATTTAAAAAGAGAGAATAGCATTTCCATGATTATTATAAGTAATAATTACTTAAAATCTACACACTATTGTGAATCTGAAAATGCTGTATAATGTTGAAGAGTAGTACTATCTTTCAACTTATTTATGAATGGTACCCAGCTGTGAGCCTTTAAAAATCAACAAGATTCTATTCAGCACTGTATCATGCAGGAGGTCTCTTGAATAGGATACAGCTTATCAAACAAAGAAATTGTAATAGTACAAGCATGTAAAAAATGCTAATTTTTGGTGGGGAGGGAGATTTTACAAAGAGTCTTTTAAGGACATGTACTTAAAATCATCCAGCTATTCTAAAATTTAAATTTGGTTAATGCCCATTATGACTAGGGGGAACAATTTAGTATTGTTCAACTCTATAATTCATAACTTATAAAAATAATATTTACATATTTCAAAAAGCTAAAACTAAAAACATGTATAATTAAATATTTATAAAGATGTTAAATTTAATGAAGTACTATTTAAAAATTACATTTATATCTTAATCTGAAAATTGTATGTTATATGAAGCTATTTAACTCATTCTAACATAACATTATACACCAACATAACAATCTAATTTACCATTTTAAAAAGACCAGTTATTTTCCTAGATAGAACAGGTGGCTGCTTAACTTACATTTTTGTTCCTTTTAGTAAGTAATTAATAGACTTAGTCTAGGATAGTGTTTCTAAAATTTTTAAATATTCCATTATCAAACATAACTTAAGTAAGCAAGAAAGGAAAATATAGACTTTTGAATAATGCAATATCTCAGGAATAAGTACTGAGATAAATATAAGTGTACATTTTTTATTGATCACCAAAAGATTAGAGTTTTGTATCTTTTCATATAGTTCCCAGGAAAAAAGTTATTCTTATGTTTTGAGACTCAAACTATACATACCATTGGTGATAAATCAATGCTTAGAAATATATCACTTTTTAAAATAGGCAATTCTTCAAAAATCTTCTTTCTCTAAACTTTTTATTCATACTAGTCATTCTAGCACATAGCTTTATGTACTGCTAGAATTTTCCAACTTCCTATTTCTGAATATTCATAATACTTTGAAAAGTGGTATTTATTTAAATTAATAAAACATGGTTTATTATACAAACAAAATTTTATTTTAAAAACAGTTGTAATTTTATTTATATTTTGGTTATTTATGCCATGAGTAATGACCTTGAAATGCAAAACTTCGTACTGGGTTAACTTTGTGTAGTTTCATACTCATGGCTTGCCTCCTGAGCCAAGCATGTATCTTAGTTTCCACACCTGATGGTAATCATAACCTTTCCCATTATTTTACTTATATTAGGTAATTATTTTACTCATTGTGATTTATATCAACACAAAATGTTTATGAACAGTTCTCAAATGTTCAACTTGGCAACTCACAGGCTTGTTTTTTCAACATTTATTAAAGACCCGTCACCATATAGAATTTGGAATATAAAGACAGAATGCAATATGTATTATACATACAGTTCCTGCCCTCAAGTGGTGTGCAAATAATGACATGGAGAAAAGAAGGATAAAGTACAGAATGAGAAAAAATGTATTTGGCCAAATACACTTATAAAAACCTATGAGGCATTCTCTAACAATAGTATTGATGCTGTTAATACTGAGGGTGGAATTTGCAACTGGATGAAAGTCCTGCAATACAATGTAAAGTCTAGAACAAAAACATAATGGTGATTATCTTTCCTTCTTGATTTGAAATCCCAACCTCCCATAGCTTTAGGACTCATGCACAATTCAAAAATACATTCTTCAACAATATGTTATTCAAATTTGATATTTTTTAGCTTATTTCTGTATTTCCCTACTTCTTGAAGCATTTTAAAAATCATTTTCATTACATCTAACTTATTATTTTATAGATTGTATTGTTTTTCTGGTTATACTTATCTACTTTCCAAGTTAATGGAATTGCTATTACATTTATTTGAAAAATAACATTTAAAGCGGATAGGCCTGAGTTTGACATCCTCTACCCTTACTCAAACCATTTTATGCCCTTTGCCTCAGTGCATTAAAATTCCTTGCTGTTTTCAGATATGTAGCTATAGCACGAACATCCTTCATTGCCTAGGTACAGCCACACTTCCCAAGCTTGCATTCTCTGTGTCTTTCTATATCTTTTCTTCCTAATTAATTGTACAAATAACCAGGCTATTATCTATCCCAAATCACCATAGATGTTTTTATTTTATTTATTTCTTAGGGTTTTAAAAATCTTTTCATTAATCTATAATTGGCATATAGCATTATATGGTTATTAGTTTTGACAGAGTGGGCAGAAGGGTGATGTTAAGCAGGAGGGGAGGGGTTGTCCCAGGTCCATTATCAGCTGCCTCTAAATTAAAAGGATAAAGAGAAGGAATGCAGGAAGGGAACTTGCCTGTAAGGAGGACCATTAACAGGTGCCCTGAATCTAGGAGTAAGCCCTGGACCATTATCAGCTATTCTCAAATTGAAAGGCTAAAAACCACACCTATTAAGCCATAGACCCTACTTCCCCAAATCATATTATGCAGCTTTGGCCCTTTTTAGAAGGACCATGCATAAAAGAAGGGGGAGGAGCTTACGCCCAGAGATACAAAAGTTCCCAAACAATGGAAGGGTGGGGGCTGCTTTCTGTTCTTGGGTCAGCCCAGTCCACCTCTCGGAGTGTATTTTTTAACTTTTAACTTTCCTATAATAAACTTAAACTTTTTTATATTTTCACAACCTATCTCTTGACTCTTTCCTTCAACAGACAAAGAACTGAGGGAAAAATCACCGTTTCACGGTAACTGATTCAGGCAGGCATTCAGCACAATGATTTAAAATACGTATGTAGACACATAGCTACTTTGAAAAAAAATTGAAGCTTTATAGTAAGTGTTGTAATCTAATAATTTCAGTCCTCTGTCTTCGTTCTTCTTCCCTTGAACTGTTCTGGGTTGTTTGCCTGTCCTTAGAAACTTTGGGATTAGTTTGTTAATAGGCACGAAATCACTGGGATTTTGATTGGGATTGCATTAAATCCATAGATCAAGTTGGGAAGAACTCACCTCTTGAGAGTAGAAGCAGAAAAAAGGATTTCTTAATTCAGCAATATGTTGATATTACTTAACAATGAAAAGACTAATCAGGCACTGATACTGAAATGTTAGAAATGAAAAATTAAGCAAAAATTAAAAGCGTACATTTCAGGAATATTATCTGCTATATTATGCGATGACATTCTCACACAAAAATTACTGTGCCTCTCTAAGCTGAAGGTTTAAACTGCAATGCAACACCTGCTAGGAAATCACAGAAAATGTCAAATATTGGCAGGCATGCTGAAAACTCACCCACTCAAAAACATGAGAAAATATTATATGCTTAGAGATAACATATTTGAATTTATGAAATTGCCTGCCCAGCATAAAATAATAGACACTAACCTAATGAAGTATACTTTACAGGATTTTACTTTTATTGTTCTAAAAAACTGCTGGTTATTACAGTATCTTAAAATAACATTTTTTTTCATCACTTTAGAAGGTCAATGTATTTCCAATGGAGGAACAGCTTGCACAGATGTCAAAAATCCTGTGCTCTGTGCTAGTCACAGCTGAAGTTTTTATCTAGCTTTCCTTAGAGTCTCAAAGGAACATAATGAATGGTCACCTTGAAAGAAAGATGACAAATTTTGCATTTTTATTTTTTAACTAGTTAATTTTATGAAAACATTTTACTCCTCCATTACTGCAATGGCCATCTTAAATAGATAAAAATGTTGAAGCACATCTGTTGGAAGCTATCAACACCCCTGGTGTGTAACACAATAACCCTGCCTGTGACTTTACTTTGAAGAGATAATAGATGGAAAGAGTACTTATTTTATATATCTCATCAGGAAACCTTAAGATATGCAACAAAAACAGTGCATTAAGACCAGGATTCAAAATCCTGTCAGCCTAAGTCCTTTTTTGTTATTCTCCAGTAACAAGATAATATTAACAACTATAATAGAATTAAATAGAAAATTTTCTTGAAAAAAAAAAAACCTTGTTAAAGCTGACACTGAAAGAAACGAAAGTAAAAGTCTAACTTGGCCCATGTATGGAATTAGTAATTAACAAAAACCCTTACCACAAAGAAAATTTCAGGCCCATATGTAGTCATTGGTGAGGTCACTGAATATTTCAGAACAAAATAATACAAAAATTATATTAATCTTACATAGAAGAGACTGGAACTTCATAACTTGCATTATGATGTTGCCATACGTTGATACTAAAAGCTAAGCCATTTAAAATCAAAAAGGATAAAAAGAATTATACAGCAATATTTCTCTTGAACTTAGACACAAATATTAATATCTTAACAAAATATAATCAAATTCAATCCAGAAATATAAAACAAGGATAATATATCATGGCCACTCAGGTGGGGCTTACCTTGGAATTAAAGGTTGTTTTAAAAATCAAAGTAAACCATGGTAATTCACCACATTAAAAGAATAATGGGGGGAAATTATATTAGCTCAGTAGTTGCAGAAGAAGAGTAATTGAAAAAAAATCAAGCATCCATTCTTGATCTACTAATCTGACAGATGTTGGGTAGAATATTCTGTTATTATGAGCATATAAATTTATGATTATTATGGTCTCTGATTAATAGATCCTTTCATGAATATGAACTATCCCTCTTGTACTCTACTTTCTGTTATTAACAGAAAACTTTCTTATTGATATTATAGGATTTAAGTGTCTCTACATGTCTACTGATTGATGATAGATGATAGGTAGATAGGTAGATATTTGGTAGGGGAAGTTGCCAGAATTTTCTTGTTTGTTAGGGTGAAAGTGACAGTAAATGGCAACTTTTTATATCCTAAGTGGAGGTAGAACTCAGCTTTTATTTATACCATTCAAAAATTGCCCTAATATATAATTTTTTAAGAGAATGAAATCTATGAGTTATGCTCATCTTTCATACAGAAACTAACTTTATTTGTTCTAAGATGCCCTGTATCTACACAGAAGCCTACTGAGTGATTTCATGGGGGATTTCCATCCCAAAGAGGAAATGTTTTAAAAATGATTTATTATTTTGGCTATCCCATGTAATAGCATTTTGGGAGGAAAAATAAAACAGAAAAAAACCTCTCATATTTAATGTTTGATATGTCTATTATCTGATAATCCACATTGTTAATTTAGGCACTGCTATATTTGGAAAGGAAACTGCACATAAGAATGTTATAAATGAAAACATAAACTTGGAAATGTCAGTATTTAAGTTCCTAAACACCTGTGTCATAATGAAAATTTCTTTACTCCATTATCAAACATGTTTAGCCAGTGCTTTTCCAGATACACTCTCATCTCAGCGAGTCGTATTGAAACCACAACAGAACACAATGAAAGAAACTCTTCATACTACACCCATATCAAATAAACTTCGTAAAATTGAGTAGGTGTTTTCATATCAAAGTGAAATATCTATTGCCAGAAAATTAAGATAATGTCAAATTCACTATATTTTTTTTCGCAAATCATTGACAGTGTTGGGACCTCAGCCTGCCATCTTGCTGATATCACCTCTAAAACCAAGGTTTAACATGAGTGCCTTTGAACTACAACTGTGTTTTCTGAAGTTTTCAGCTCTCCAGTTTTATTGAGACAAAGTCCTTATGTATGAGCATATCAGTGTTCAATACTGAGAGCCTATACCAAGGTAAAATAGCCACAGAACTAAGTCCATTTAAAAATACTGGAGTTTGTACAGTAATTATTTAGTTGGAATCTATCCATGAATCTTCTCCCTCAACACAAGAACTAAAACTTATCTACATGTTTATGGAGAGTTGAGCATACCATTCTCATTTATCAGTCACTCAATAAATCATTGTTGGAAGAAAGAAGAGCTATTAAGGTATATTGGAAAACACATGAATTTGAGACTATTACAGGCACTACTAGATTTGGATGCTTGCTAAACCATTTATATATTTTCAGAGCCAAGGGAAACTACCTAATTTTTAAAACTTGGCTTGCAATAGTTAAAATTTGGGTAAAATTGTCAGAGTTTTTAGAAGATTTAAATGATATATTGCATTTAAATTCTTATTTCAATACTACATCCAAATGTGATCAAGGAAAGATAGGCATTAACTTCTCTGTCTCTGAGGAAAATCTGTATTATGAAGAAATTCTCCTTCAGTGTTTTCGATGCTTTATTTTGTGGAATTTATTAAAATCATATATTAGTATGTGGATGCATTTTATAAACCTAAAAGCACTGTGGTATTATTAGGTGTTATTCTTAAATAATGTTTTTATGTTTCATTGGACACTAGTTTCCTTTGGCTGAGTGCAAATAAAGAAACAGACTAGGAGAGAGAGCTCAGGACTTCAGCCTATAATGATCACTAAAATATCACTAAAATGGACCCACAGTGCCAGTTATTGTTAGTATCTACATAACTGTCCCTTCACAAAACTAGCAAACTATATGTCTCTTACAATCCAGGTTAAATTAATTTCCTTCATGTAAAAATTTAAAAGAGTAATAATAAAGTGTGCTACTCAATAAAATAAATAAAAAAGATACTGACAAAAATAAAAACAAAAACTCCTCATTAGCCCAAATCCTAAGTTTTCAGAAGGAAGGAATTATAAGTGAATTACCTTACACTAGGGATAATATTTATCCTTGTTTTCTAGTATATTGGACTATTAAGACATATCGTTAGTTAAGTTAAATTTAAATAGAGCAAAACCTTGTAGGCCTCAAACATAATTCACAGTCTTATAATATTATTTCAGCATTTTCCAGCTCAGCCATCTATAAATTAGATTTTTCTGAATTAATGCATTTTTAGTACTCCGATATAATATGAATAATACATATTATATCACATATTCTACACTTCATTTTTAATGCATTAAATACATTATAGATAAAATACCAGAAACAGAATTTTCTATTTTAGAACTTTATTTATGAAAATGAGAGAAAAATAAATGAAATACTATGGTTTCTTTTTTACAACATCTCAAGAAAATGTACTTTTTTAAATGATTTTTTTCGATACTCTTCTTGTCTGGTATGATTGCACCCAGCCAACAATTTTAAATATTTTGATTTTATCCTTAAAGTAAAATTAATGTAAATTTAGAATTCCTAACTCTTTAATGTCAACTGGATATTAGAGAACGCCGTTCAGTTAGACTTAATTTCCTTGCTAGAATTTTGAATTCTGGGTTTAAGGTTCTCTTAAGTTACAAATAATTTACTTCTTCTTGGGTTACAAGTGATCAGTCACCCTCCACTCAGTTGTAGAAAATATTTTTACATCTTTTTATAAATCTCCTTGTGGTGTCCTATTAGTTATGATATAGGCAATGCTGTCTTACAGTCTGTGTCGAGATCCTCACACAGTTTCAGAAAGGCCAACAAACCACATAAATCTTTTCTCCCTTGATGGCAAAATGGAAAGATATTACTGTATACATTTCTCAATTTGACATACCTTGGAAGACTGTTAAAACTAATATGACCAACATTTTGAAGTAGTAAATTTATCAGAGTAGAATGAAACAAACACTAAAACTAATGAAATAAAACAAAAACATTGATTAGGGCATAGGAGAAACTTCTCAGGTGGGCTATTTCTGTGTCCCTCAGTGCTTGTGTGCACGCTCTCTATCCTTTCCTTTCCTCTCCTTTCCTCTTCTTCCTTTTTTTCTTTTTCCTTCCTTCCTTTCTTCCTCTCCTCCTCCTTCTTTCCTCTCCTTCTTCTTCTTCCCCTTATTCTCCTTCTCCTTCCCCTTCTCCTTTTTCTCCTCTCTCTCTTTTTGTTTCAGCTCACTGTTACTCATGCTTGAAAATAATGTCTCAAAAAATGGCGTCTTCAGGCATCTGGTTAAATTGATGCAGTGAACAAATTTATTTACCTCACTTCCCTTTAAATTATTATGTAAATCTTAGTGAACAGGTGTAGAAAAGAAAAACGTCATGACTGGGAGGAGAAGGTAGGCATTATTAGGAAGTGAATTGTTTAGGAATCTCTGAAAGGTGGGAAACAAATGAGTACACCTTGATGGAGGAAATGGAGGAAACTGCAAGCCAAGAACACACACAGGATTAAATTCAGCAGAGGTGGGGGCATACCTTTCCGATAGACCAGCAAAGGGGTTCAGCCATGATGTAGTGGTGTATGGAGAATCTAAGGAACAGCAATAAGAGCTAGAAGAGTTAACCTTTACTGAATGTTTAGCATGTCCAGGTATAAGTAAGTGTTACAGTATCCTGATGAGGTAGGTGTTATTCTTATCTCCCTTTTATAGGTAAGAAAATGAGGCATAATGCCAAATTGCTACTAAGTTTGGAAGCTGGAACTTTGTATGTAGCTTTCTAGAGGCTGAGCTCTTAGCAATTACATTTTAACACTCCTCTTAGATAGTAGGCTAGAAAATCACTGTTAACTCTATAGAATAGCCAGGCTTGTGTCACAATTGTCTTGCCTTGTACTTTGGCACTGCGTAAATGCTGCCTTGTTTGAAAATTTGTAAAGTTTTACTTCTCATTCCCCAATATAATATTTTGATAGAATTAATCCCTGTGTGTTTAGCAGAATCTTACTATTTTTATATTTCTATTAATACATGTTTTCATAAGATATATTGCACTGTAATTCTTTACATACCTATAGTAATCTTTTTATTACTACTAGCACATGGTATGGTATCTAAAACATAGTAAGTATGCAATGAATTTTTGTCAACCAATTTTAATTTATGCAGACATTTCTATTGAAAATATGACTATATCATAAAAATACTTAGTAATGAAAAAGAACAACATATACAATTTTCAAATAATATAAATTTACTCAATAAAAAAACAAAAGAAACTGATCATAAAATAAGCACATATCAAAAGAAAAGGGGCATTTGCTATCATTGACAGTTTATGATAAAACTTTTTTTAATATAATTGTTTTCCAATTCCTATTGATGAGTATGCAGGTAAATTAAATAAAAGACATGAAGTTAAGTTTAATCTCATTTAGTCTCTTGAATTTTTAGGAAAATAAATAGGTCAAAAATAGAAAAAAAATACTGTGATATTTTACTACTTAAAAATTCAGTTAAATGTAATGTAAAGTTTTCCTTTCCGCACATTTTAATGCTCCTCAAAAATATGGACATCATCCCATAAATATTTGTTTTCCCAAGTTATCAAGTCTACAACCATTACTGCCTGGTATCAGATGTCAGAAATGGCAGCGGAGTGTTCAGTTTCGGTTTGCAAGTAACTATGCAAATACTAGAAATAAATCAGTGTGTCACTTATGAAAACCTTCCTGCACTATTTTCATATTAAATTTTTTAGAATACAGAAAAATTCTAACAGAATATGAATAGTTAATACTATTTTAATATTTCTAAAATTGGTCTTCCATAATACAGTGTTAAAACCAGTCATTTTCAAATCTTTTTATTTATAAGACCATGTTAAGCAATTGATTTAGTGACTACACATGTCATCTGCATTAATGATAACACAAATAAATTCCAGGCATTGAAAATATATGTCTAAAAACTTCAGAATGGCCTAACAGGATATAGATAACACAAGTTAATATTTTGCAAACCTTAGAATAACTGGATGGTAACTCATTTAAATTTTCTATTCATCATCAAATGTGTTTTAACTGTGCCTTGATTATATCTCATTACTTCTTTAAAAATCTCCCACAAAAGTCTTTAAGAAAGTTGTTTTATTTGCTTCAATGTCAATTACTGGGGTATCGGGTTTTTTTATTTTTTTGAGATTAGTTTATTTTCTAATTTATTCATTGTAGACATTATTTATTTTCCTTAGTAAGTTTAGCCTCAGGGTTTCATGACAATACTAGTATATTACAGAATATAAATAGAACTCCACGCTCCCTTTCCACCCCAACCCCTATAAATTTATTTCTAATGACTGAAGAGCATGCAGAGACACTCAAAGATATATCAGAGTTCTGCAAAGTCCCTATTTTCAGCGTGAAAAAAGAACTCTAAATTGGACCCCATTACTTACAGTTCATTTACTTGCTGGTCTAGAAAAAAATGAATAACCTCATTATAGCTCAGCTTTGTCTTACACATACAAGAAATCTTTCATCATTATGATGTAGCAGTTATTTTGAGTAAAAAATGAAATTATTCTTTTAGCAGACTGTCTTCCTCTCTACTTATTAAGTTGTGTTAAAAGTACATTTCTTACAGAAAATGCCAATATCTGATTGGATTTTCAGCACACTACATTGAACTGACTGCACATTAAATTAACTGAGTTTTCCAAGTTATCTTTTTCTTCATCCCATTTTTTATCTCTTTAACTTTAGAAAATACCAAAAATATGTGTCATTCTACTTCCAACTTCTCCCTTATTATATAGGTTCTACCAATAGACTCAGTGAATATGATCTTCAAATTACTATAATTCAAGAATTATATACCTTATTATGTGAATGAACATAGCAGGTGTTTTAAAATGAAGCTAGGTAATAAAAAACAATTCTATGCAGAACAAAGTTACTAATAAAATAACCATCATATTTTATTTTTATACACACTGATGAAAAATTAGTTTGCACAGAGCAAAATATCTGTGGATCTTTAAAAGAAGACTCAAATATTACTTTGTAATGAAATACATGTTAGTAAAAAATAGATCATGAAGGGTTTTCATAAAGCTAACTCTACACATAGCTAATCAGTGAAGAAACAGCAGTAAAAAGAAAAGACAAAGGGCAAATCAAAGTTATCCAGAGCAATTAATAGTAGCTACATGGCAAAAAAATTCATGGTATGCTAAGAGCTCAGCAAAACATACCTTAGAATGCCTCATATTTACTCTATCTTACAAAAAATACATTTAATGGATTAAAACTTATTACAAATGTCATTTGAAAAATTAAAATAAATAAATATGTTTTGTGTATAGAATTACACTTCCAGTAGCTTCAGTGATTTTGCAATACATTTAGCAACAATAGAGGCACTTTGGTATAAATCACGGTACAGAGTAAAGTTTTTCAAACCCAGCCATCTATAAAATTCAGGGAAAAACAACTGTGCTGTGTTCAAAGTAAGTAATTAAATGCATATTCTAGTCACCTACTTGCAAAAATCTCAAATATATTTTGGTTTTAAAATTGTTATCTTTAATATTTATTATGGAGCATTTCAAACAAAATTTGAGAAAATAGCAAAAGTATAGGGAAGAGCATGGTCTGTTTGCTTTCTCTTATGCCTACCAAAATCTTTTTCTTTGCTTCACAAACATTTTTCTAAACAAATCCCAGACATCATATCTAGCCAATAATTCTTTAAAACATAATTAAATAACCATCATCATACTCAGTAAAATTAATAGTAATTTTTAATATCATCTAATGTCAGTCTGCCATCTATAATTTTTAAAATCACATAAAATTGTTTTAAAGTTGCTTTTTTCTAAACAAGATGCAAATCATGTTTTCTTTTTTTAACTTGGTTGATATGATTTTTTAAATTGTATTTTTCCTACTGTTACTTAAAACCACTTTGTTGAGGTATTCTGACATACAATAAGCCGCACATATTTAAACTGTATAACTTTATAAGATTTGACATATACAAGAGCTGACTGGAAAAAATCCAGCCAACAATGCCTCTTTTTTCATATTACATGACTGGATACCTTCTGGACAGCCCTCCTATATACACCTATAAAATCATCACAATCAACATAATGAATATGTATAGTTCTCAATAATCAGTGAAGTTCTTCTTCCCATCCCCACGCCATGTATTTGTTGAATACGTTGAGTTGCCTCCAGTAGGCATTTGTGAAGTCAATGCCCTTATCTCTGAACTTCACCTTTTCCTGTGGTCACTATCTAATTTTTTTGCCTGAGGGCTTCCTTTAAAATTCAGAAAGCCATTTTAATCCTGGATGGAAAATTAGAATTAATGTCCCCGACATCAAATTATAATGAAGAAATGATGGCTGTTGGCACGGAAACACCCAACCTCCCTTGCTTCTAGGATGTCATGCCCCTAATGAGTATTGTGACTCAACACCTTTTTCTAAGTTTCGGTGTGATGGGATTAGGCTTTGGTTCCCCCCAGTGGTAGCTAGTTCGTAATGCAGGCTTTATGGCTGTCTTCTCTCCCCCGCCCCACTTTGCCACATTCCCCATCCAAGGTCTTTACACTATATTTTTGCTCAAAGATAAGCTTCTGAGGAATCTAAACTAAGACATCTGTCTAATAGATTTTCTCACTTTCAGGGTTTGGTTGATTCCTAAATTCATTTAATGCATTCCCCTAGTCCCCTTACATCTTTAAACTGTTAGTTGATGTTACAAGTTTTATTAGAATGATTTCCTTTTGGCCATAATTACTTCATAAACGGGGCTGCACATTTCTTGTTCATCATATTAGTTGACATTTAATCAGATTGCATTCACCTTTTGTCAAGACTGATGTGGGGATTCTAGTGGCATCAGCAGGACTCAAAAAGTTCACCAGCAGAATATACTTAATATTGTTGCCTTCTATACATAATCTTTACCAAAATCCATAATTTCCTGAGAGGTTTAAAAGGATGATAATCTAATTCAGTCTTTCCCTACATTTATTAATCTTGATTTGTTCCTTATTTTAATTCCCTGAAATATAATAATCAGAGGAAAAGACAGGATAAATTCTCCATTGTTTCCCTTTATTTTTCCAACATTGAGAATAATCTAGTGTTCTAGCAATCCAAAGGTAACCAATGAGGTTTTAGGAGAATCATAGATTTTTAATGTATTTAAGATATTTCAATCCATTACAATTAATTACTCTTTACAAACTTTTATCCCCATTTTAGAAGAGTGAAATTCTCTTTAAATTGGCTCCTTTTTCCTTTACATGGTAACGGGAACTTTGGATAATTTCCCAGCTTTATCTTTCATATTTCTGGTCCCAGATCTGGAATCAAACTTCACTGTATTTATTTTAGTGGGGAATGGTATTTAGAGACCACACTCTAGGCACTAAGAGTGTTCATTACTAATGGATTATCAGTACTTTGAAATATATATAGTGACCAGAAAAGAAATATGTTTAGGAAAAAAGAGTTTGTTTTGAAAAGCTTCTCTATTCTATTTTTTTTTAACTGTTAAGTTTATATGTTCACATATTTATGTCTTGGATATGCTCTCCATTTAATGGGGAGTATTATCTTCAATTACTCTTTTGTCAAGCAATGTCCTCATTGAATTTAGAGAGAGGCTTAATGTAAGCCTACACAATCTTCTTTTAGGATTCATTAACTATGTCTTTTTATTCATCTAACACTGAGCATGCAATTCACATGTCTATTGAAAAACCCTGTGTGTATGCTGGATAGATAGATAACACTACTGTTGAAAATACTGAGGTTGCATGAGTTCACTTAAAACAGACAAAAACTAATCCTTGTGTTGCTTACCCCCTAATAATGCAGTCTGCTCCCATTCTAAACACTTAACACTTAGGTTAGATACATTTTTATTCAAGAAATCTCAAGTTTATCAACTGTTACCTTTACTTTTAACTATGTATATCTGTAACTGTCTGCTAGCCTCTTTTCTCTCCACAGTCCATCTTCTGTCACTTCCAAGCTTAACTCTTATTCATCTTATTTTCTTCCCATAATAATATCTTTTGTATTGCACACATTTAATTTAAAAAGCATGTTTAATTTCTTTCCTTTCAGTTAATGCTGTCACTATAACACATAAATTTTATTTTATATTTCCAATATTAAGGCTGCCTGAATTAGGCTTTTCTAAGTTATCTAATATCATAGAATCAGCACCAACTTTGGGAACCAAAAGAACTGAGATTTAATCCTGATTCACTTACTGATTAACTATAAGACTTATATAAATTACATAAGGCTCACGGTATTCTTTTGTTTTTGTTTCATTTTGTTTTAATCTGAAGAAAATAAGAATTAACATTACAATATATACTCGTAAACATGTAGCAGTCTGGTTCCTAGATACCAAATTTCATTGATCCTAAGACATACTTTTTCCTTCTTCCCATTTTGACCTCTCTGTAGTCTAGATATACACATGGACATTGTGATTTCAAAACCACTGTGAGCCGGGGTGCAGGCCTGACAAAGATTGTATTCCATGGAATGCATAAATGTGGTTGAAATTACCATTAACAAAAATGGACAATTGCAACCTCTGGATTCTATAGTAAAAAAATATTCAAGAGAAATTTGAGGAAGAGAGATTATTCCTGGCCATTTTCTTAAAAATAATATTGTTTTTCTTAATTAAAAAAAAAAAAGAACTAGATTCAAGATGACAGCCTAAGAGTCTGGGCTCATCTCCTCCCACAAACACAACAATGGTACAACTACATGTAACAGGATTCTTTCTAAAGGGAACATAGACGCTGAATGAACGGAGTCCCCCCTGCCACCCCAACAAGAGACATAGGAGCACAAGGAATGACGTGATTGCATTCAAATCTGCAAGAGAAGTCTCATCAAATATATTAAATCAATGATTTTTTCCCTTTAGCCACTTGGATGTGGTGAACATCTGAAAATTCATTATAATAATATATGGAATTTTAATCTCCATGTGAATTTACTTACCTCTTTGTTATGTGCTATTTCAAAATATTAACTAAATTTTAAATGTTTTGTTCTGAGTGGTTGACCTATACTGCAGAAGAGTCTAAAACCATACATATTCCAAAAACTGGTTATCTTGGCAAATGATGTTAGTAATTAAAATATATTTCCTTAGATTTGTTATAGAAATCACCTGATACTTTTAATAGGGTGTTACTCTTTGTTTGGTTGTATGTTTATTTGTTTCACATACAGTCCTTTGTTCAAATGAAACTATCCGCATGTTCTATGTATGAAACAGACTGAACTGGGGCTGGTTTGTAATAAATTCATTCTGCTTGCCCTCTCTTTCCCTCTGTCCACCCAGCAATAACTAAAGTATGTCATGTTTTTATTTTATTTTATTTTACTTTATTTTGGCATCTGTAACTCTTATTTACCCCAGCTATTTAAATAGAATATTATTTTGTGCTGTGTAGTGCCTAGCTTAAAAATATTTCTGACGCCAATGAGATACCTTTTAGATTGCAGATGTCTGACTTAGCTCTATTTTCACAGACATTATACAAGTTTTATTAAAAAGCATTGGTCTGTATGATAGTTTGTAAGTAGGAAGGAAAGTATTAGCATCATTACATGAAATTATTCAAAAATAATTTAACTCCATTTGCTATTTAATATTTACTCATAACATTGTTCGAGCAATACAAATGTTTTATTCAGTCTAGGAAGTTCAGTTCATGCTTCTCAGAATACACTGCTTCTATTGTTGACTTTGGATATTGTTATGGTGAACTGAAGAATTCATAAATTCCTGTCTCACTACCCATCATTTTCCATCATTTTGCTCTCTCGTAAAAGGGAAAAGTTTTAAATTGTTATTTTATTATAATGTTTGTTTTTATAAGTGAGGTAATGTTGTATACAATATTAATTAAATTTTAGGAAGTATTTGTGAATTAATCATTTAAATCAAGTGTGGTCCTATTGGTGAAATGTAAGCTCAGGTTTTCCTCATGACTGAATTTTGAAACATAGTAACTTCAAATTAAAGTAACACTACCTTTGTCATAGAGTGATGAAATGTTATATTATTACTGTCATATTGTGAAGCATTACAGATATCTGATGTACATTTTTTTTAAATCATATTTGAAGCTTCTTCTAAGTAACTGGAAACCTCTGCTAATGGAGCCAATGATTATTTTGAAATCGCTCCAGCTTTAGAGTAAATTGTATATCCTGCTAAGCATCTTTAAAAGTGAAGCTTTTTTTTAGACATAATTCACTGCCTTCTTATGCATTTTTTTATAGTCACTTCAATGTTAATTGCTTCCTAGAGTTAGCATCAGCCTCAGGAAGGAGTTACTGCCAGGCAACATACGTGAAATAAATATCCTCAAGCAGTTCCATATGCTTTTGTGGTTGATTGGTCTTTATCCGTCTTATATTTCTATTGATCCTGATATTTAGATTGCATTAGTTCTATTAATAAATAATAGCATCATATATATGCTTCTTTAACCACTACTTTGAAAATGTATGACCAGAGATTCAACAACTATTTTTAAAATTGAAATGAGTGAAAATTGTCCTATAAGTATTACTTGGCATCTATAACCAGGAGATGCATAAACAGCAAAATATTTTTAAAAACACTAGTCTTTATCTTAGGAAAATGACCAATGATATTTAGTGATGGTACAGAAGGTAGCTTCACTGCACTGCACTATTTGGTAAGTGTCTAGATGAAAACACATTTCTCAGTCTTTATGTTGTATTTCTTATTGGTGGAAAAGATAAAATTATATGCCTTTTCATTTTTTGTTTTAATAAACTCAATACATCTTTTCCTTCTTCATAAATAGTTGGATTAACACGTCAGTTCATTAACTATGTCTCAGAATAACACCATAATAAAAATCAATATCAGAACTCCACATTCACATTTCTGGCACTATTTTGAGCCTTCTAAAGTCCCATAGCACTTAAGTTTTAGTATTTAAAAGAAGATCTACCATCAAAATATAAGTCTTTTAATATATAAATTTGCCTATTGCAGGAACTGCCAGCATCTACAGATCTCTTATTTGTGCTAAATATTTACCTATGTCTAAATAAAACAGGTCCTTTATTAGAACATGCTGGAATCAACATCTCATGAATTATCTTTAACCAATTTTAGGGAACAAGATGCTCTTCTGAATTGTCAGATATTTTAAACATGATAATGGTTATATTTTGCTTATGTTTTTGTATATGAATGTTTTAGTAATCAGTATATTTCTTTTAATTATATAACCTCTCTATAGTGATCTCAAAATCTGTTGAAACAAAATATTATTTTATACATTTTGATAATTACCAACATAAAAATGAATATATATATCTCTGATTAAGAAGATTTTTTGCACATTCTTTTCCTTGATGAACTGGAAGTGGAAGTATAACCTGGACATTCAGATGATCTGTTATTGTTAAAGGATATTTTTTTCTAAGGCAACTGAGAAGGAATGGAAGTAATCTTCAGGGGAAAATAATGAACAATTGCCACAGTTCTTACCTTAGAATTAAACAATTTTGTTGTAACAATGATCATTACTCTTAATTAGCTATGTTAAACTTTAGAAATAAATGAAGTTTTTCATAAAATTTAAATAACTGGTGTATTTCCAACTACACTTTTATTATTCCTGCTTTTTCTTTTAATGAGATTTTTTGGGAGGGGTTCTTAAATTTAGATAAAATGGAGTATTAAACTTCTTATTTTGCCTCTAAAATAAAGAAGTAACATATTATATATTAAAATAAACTAAAATAAACTATGCATACCTACGATGACTCTCACATTGGATGCATTCATTCAACAACTGTGTACATGTACTACAAAACATAAAATGTGCTTATGACTATCAGGAATTTAGACACTAGTTAAAAAGAGTTTTTAAAACATAGTAGATTTAATCCTTAAATTCGAATACTCCCTTTCCTCCTTTATTGGTGACAAAGAAATTGAAGAGACTAGAAGCAGATCATAAATATCACTAAAAGTTTGAAAAATTAAGAAAAAAATGGCTAGATAAATAGATTGGTAGATTGAAGACATGGGGAACGTGCTATGAGACTTGTTTTCAGAAGTCAACATTAGCAATAAGGCCATTTGGAAATACTGATTGCTTGTTACTTCTTGTTGATTTAGGAATCAAAGAGATGATAGGGTAAAAAATGGAGAAATACATGAATTAATTCCTCCTATGGACATTTATTTTTATTATCTAAAACACAATTTCCAGTTTTATAAGTAGGTTTTCTCTAGATTTATTTATAAACTATATATGTAATTATATTTTATATACGAATTATACATATTGACCTTTATAGTTTACTAAATAAAGTTGTTTAAACTCTTCTCTCTTACCGCGTAAAGTATTTTTATGAGAGCCATAGAAAAGCAAAGGAGATAAGAAAGTTACATCACATTAAATAGGAAGGAGCAAGGGGCAAAGTGAAGAAGAAACATGGAAATAAAAATACATTTTATTTTTAAAGCTCTTTGTTAAATGTTTTGTAATATTTTAAAATGGAAATTGTTATAAATAACTCCCAGGTGATGTTGCAAATCTAACCAAAGTTAAGGAAGGAAATACTTTGTTTTGGCCCTCATTAGGTGGAAATTAAAAATGGTCTCTTCTCTCTAATTATATAGTATAATCTACCTTTTAAATAACATGAGAAACAACTGGATTGGGTCATAGCTATGGAGAAACAAATGTTTAATGTGGTCCTGATTTGATGGCTCCCAAAAGAAGCTTTGAGAACAGTCTGCAAATATCTAAATTGATTAAAATTCCTTTCCATATTTTCCCCACACGTTTATGGAATTTTGAGAGAGAATTAAGACACAGCTGTCTACGTTGACTGTCCATATATACCCCCATTTCCATACTACACAGTATGCAGGGATCAAACTGATTGAAGTGACGTGGAGGTGAGGGGGCTGGCAGCCTTTGGAAATAGGGAGTACTTCTGTGGAAGGTAATATTCATTCTTATAAAATGTGTGAGTTAAATGATGACCTTTTTTATATAACCAGTGTAATCAGAATCAGTAAAGTTAAAACTAGGTATTATGTTTTATTCCAAACTTTTTACTGTAAGAAGCACAACTGCATGGTTCAGCCAAGAACTGAATCACGGATATTGCTAAAATGATTGATTTTATAAAATGGTTTCCTTTGTGTTTTACAACATAACAACAATGCCCTAACTCTTTTTTTTTTTTTTAACTTTTAACCACTAAAGATTACATTACGTTTTAAATACTGTCTGAAGCATTTGATTTAAAATCTTGATATGAAGTGTTTTTATATTTTAGCTTAAAAAGACTTTTTATTTACCTTAAATAACATTTATCACATATTTAAAGTTTTATATATGTGTGTGTGTTTATATATGTGTATACATATACACATATATACATTCATATCTATATTTAGTTATGAAGGGTGCAGGGCAAACTGTATAACACTTGAATATAAATATTTAACATTCTTTCATTTGAATTTTTTAAAATCTAGTGATAAATTGTTATTTTGTGATTTTCTTTTTGGATTTTCACAAGTTCTAGAGAGAGAAGAGGAAAATATTTAGCTCTTGAACATAAAAGACTTAAAGAAAATTCCTAAATATCCTGTCCCATGATCTAAAAGTATAATACTTTCCTTCCTCTTGTAAGTTAATCAATACTTTTACTTGAAACCTTGTATTAGCACTAATTCTCAGTGACAGACAGCACTCATCTTTGCTGCTTCCGATTCAGTCTTTCTTGCTGTAATATTGGAAACATCCTCAGGCATATACTGGAAATTCTATTAAGAGACATCTGATTTAAGTTTCACTACATTCAGGAGAACACTTAATAGGTTTTGTCACTATTTGTTCTTTGATGGTGACACTGAATATTATTGAACATACATGAGAATATCCATTTTTTCTGATATACATATCTAAAATTAGATGTACATTAAACAGATATATTTTAAGGGACTAACTACATATTAATAGAATTTTTATTCTGTTACAGAATAAAATCTGAAATAATATATCAGTATATTTTTATTTCTATGTTAGCTGCATCATAAATAAAATATAATCAGGTTCCATGAACATGCTTGCTCTAATTTTTATCTTAATTTATAATACATTTTTGAATAAGAAAAAATCTAGCAGTATCACAAAATTTAATCAGAAAACTATGAGTTCATTCAGCCTTAACTCATTCTTTTTCCATTCCTTTTCCCAGTACACTGTAACAGTCAGATCAACTATCAATTTCTGAAATGTGCTTTTCCTTTGGGATCAGATGTCTTAGCAGGTATGTCCAATCTGTCAACAACTGGAACCTGTTGATATTAAAATCTATATTCCCCAGTCCATTGGTACTCCTTCAAGCATCCCATTATGGGTGACCTTGCCCTGACATGTGTTATGTCACACATACTGCACTCTCCTAAAACAACCTTGAGGGAAGGGTATTTAAGTGTGGGGAATCCTACAGAAAAGGCAGTCAAGACGATGGTTAACATTCTCCCTCCAGTGAATCGCAGCTACTCATTGTAAATTCTTTCTCCTAACACTATTTTTCTTTTCTTCAGAAAAATGTCCCTGATTTCTGTCAGCATCTGTCATACAATGTTTAGTACATTTCAAGTTTGTCATGTTTTTCCAAGTAAAGGGAAGCTGTGCTCTAAAACTTACCACAGGAAGAACCTGGTGATCATTCTTGAGCTCTAACGAAACAAAGATGACTGAGCAATAGCTTCATGCTCAATTTGTATATATTTAATAGTAACTCCCTGAAGTATCCTACCACTCCTGAGAAGAAGCAGGACTGGACATATGAAGATAGTTTTTCAGAAAACAGCACTAACTAGATCACTTACATTAACCCTCAAATAGGTGTACATAAATCAGACAAGACAAATTGTGTTTAAGGCTGTCTAGTTGAATTATTGATAATGAGAAAATTGGAAAAATAGAGAAAAATTCTTTGGCTCCCTGTACCCAAGGAAGACTTACATATTTTTAGAAGTAGGAATATGGAAGGTAGAAAATATCTTACTAATCAATCCTAGGAATTTTAAATGAAGCTATTTCTCAGTATATATTTTTCAATTTTCATAAGTAATACAGTAAACTTTTAGTTAAAACAGTGCAGGAAATACAAGCTCATGTCATAGGCACATTAGTGTTGGTTATATATTTTACTTTTATAAATTCCAAAATAAGGACTGGATTAAGCTTTCATTTTTCAACTCATAATTTCAGAAAAGTGAGCTTAGTATTCAACAACACTGTTTTTTCTTCCCCAGAAGATAAAAATGACTAAAACTTCATATTGAAGAACTGTCTAATTCATGTTTGTGTGTATGCACACTTGAGTGAATGTGTGTGTGTGTGTGTGTGTGTGTGTGTGTGTGTAATGGAGGTGAAATTCATACTGCGCACAATTAACCATTTTAAAGTATATAATTCAGTAGCATTTAGGGCATTTGCAGTGTTGTACAACTTCTCTTTTTCTAGTTTCAACACATTTTCATCTCTCCAGAACATGCCACACTCATTAAATTATCACTTCACATTCTCCCCTCCCCCATACCCTGACAACCACTAATGTGCTTTCTGACTCTGGATTTGCCTATTCTGTATATTTTGTTTAAAAGAAATTGTACAATATGTGACATTTCGTGTCCGGTTTATATAACTTAACATAATGTTTTAAAGGTTCATCCTAGTGGTAACAGTGATCAGTATTTCATGCTGTTTCTTGCTTGAATAATAGTGCATTGTATATATATTTAAAAACATTTTTATATATTCTTGTCTACTGTAAATAATGCTGCTATAAACATTTGTATAAAAGCTTCTAGTGGATATATGGTTTTATTTCTTTTGGGTATATAACACTACTTAGGAGTAGATTGCTAAATTATATGGTAATTCTACCTGTAACTACCTGAAGAATTGCCACGGTGGCTATATTTTTTTACATTCCCACTAGCAATGTATAAGTGTTTTTGTGTTTCCACATTGACAACTATAGTTGTTAGTTTCTGTCCATTTAGTATACCCATTCAAGTAGGTAGGAAGTGGTCCCTCTCATAGTATTGTAATGCAGTTCCTTAATTATCAATGATGTTGAAATCTTCTGAAGTGGTTGGTAGAAATTTTTAAATCAAATTTGGGAAAATGTTGAAATCTTTTGTCCACTTTTAAATTAGGTTGTCTTTTTTATGTTAAGTTGTAAGAGTTCTTTATACATTCTGTGGGATATTAACCCTTATTAAATATTTTATCTAATATTTTCCTCAATCTTTAGGTTTCCTTTTGATACACAATTGTTAAAAAAATTTATAAAATAAAATTTCTATTTTTAACTAGAATTCACTGTTTTTCCTTATGCTTTTTTTTTTTTTAACTGAATAGGCTGTCTCTGTGTTGAGGATCATTCCAATGTGTGCTCGTAAACTTATGGTCTTTTCACGTTTCTTTTGCACCTTTCCTTGGGCATGCACAGTGACTCTAATTTTCTCTATGAATGCATTTTTTTAATGTCCTTGTCTTTAATGTCTGGCTTCCACAAAGTAAAACATTTTAAAAAATGAGTGGAGGGGTAGTAGAAAAAGAGCATCTTTAAGTCTTTAGGTCTTCTGGAAGTAACTTCAGTCAGAGGGAGAGGGGGTTGTAACACTGGTGGAAGATGTGAGAGCAGTGGCTGACCACCTCTTTGTATGTATGTCAATGTCATATAGTCTATCATACAATTAAATATGTCAAACATATAATATTTGATATTATTCCAGAAAAATGGTTCCCTATGTCTTATTTTGGGATTCTTAGAATTCTTTATTTACTTAGTTATTTGTTTTTAAAGTAGCATAACTGATTTTAAGATGAATAATCTTTGAAACTTTCATTTTTTTCTTTTCTTGAATCTTTAAAAGAATTAACATTTCTAATAATAAATTTTACATCTCATTTGACTTTTTATGTTGCTGGTTGTAATTCATTTTTTACCTGAGTAGGCCACAGGGTGCCAGGATTAAACATTATTTCTGAATGGGTCTGAAGGTGTTTCTGGATGAGATAATTATTTGAATTGGCTCACTCAGTAAGGGAGATTGCACTGCCCAATCCAGTGCAGGCCTGAATAAAACAGAGGCATTCCAACATCAAACAAAAGAGAAGCTGTAACTATTCTAAGAGTTTAAAGTCAGCAGAATACATTCCACTGGTTTTTGATTTTTACATTGTGTTTGATTTGTTCATTTACTCCTTCAATCATTCATTCTTCCCTCCTCCCCAGTATGTATTCAGCACCTAAATATTTGGAAGATATAGTAATTTACTTCTAACATTAATCACAGCCCACTTGTATATATGGTGCATTTATATTTTTCTTGGACCACATGATTTCTTCTGTGACTCTGTGACTTCCCAGAAGAATAGTAGCTTTCCTGCTGACTCAGGTACAACCTTGCCATCATCTCCTTCTGGGAATAAGTTTTATGGAGGCCTATTTCCCTTCCTTCCTTCCTTTTCTCTCTTCAAGAAGACTGAGAATACAGTCTTGTATTATGAATTGCCTCTGATCTTTCTGTATTTCACTTGTAGCTACCTTAGCAGAGGGTAGATGCCCATCAAGACTAGCAATTACTAAAACACAGACAGCTACAGAGAACATAACAGTAACTATACGTATCATCAAAATGTTAATAGATTGTATACACATAATCCATGCTGTATACACATAATCCATGCAAGTCACTATTTTTAACTTTTTACACAAATCACCTTATTATTCAATCATTTCTATAATTTTATGAAATCAATAATTTCCAATTTATAACACATATGAAGAATTCACCTCTATTTCTTTTTTGTAATTCTCATCCAATGCTATGTGCCAGATATTGTTATATCATGGAACTACCTACATGCTGAAATTTAATATTGTGTGCTGTTTTCCAGTTACAATCTCCTTGTTTCTTTTTCTGTCACACTTCCTTATTTTTCAAATATTAGAACCCTAAGATCCAGTAGAAGCAATCAGATTATTATTCCACTTTCATCTTTATGCATTGAATATTCCATGATGTAAAACTTTTTAGCTATTGTTCTCAAGATTCCTGCCTTTATTTTTTTTATTCCAAACAAGCCCTACCAAACACTTACTCTAGGTTAATTAAATCATTCAAACACAGGAAAATTGGCTAAGATAATAACCCAAAGGATTATAGAGAAAAAAATAATGAAAGCTAAATACAATATAGGTAATACCAATACATGGTTTTCACAGTTAAATCTTCACGTGACTTTTGTATACCTAGTAACCGTCCCTGAGGACTCTAGTAATTTTTTTCCATTTTCTCAGTAAACTCTTATTTAATTTATATATACCTACATATATCATTTTCAGAACTTTGTGTTGTCTTCACAGAAAACTGAAGCCATCTGACAAGACATTCTTTTATTTAGCTCCATGTGTCCTCCAACATTTTTCCATGTGAATATTCCTACATTCGTATTTATATTATTCTTAGTGGAAATGTGATTTGCTTTCACTTTTTTTTTTCTTTTCTCTTTATGTCTGGCCATCTCTCTCAAATTAAAAATAAGTAATTATAATAATTGAATACTATAGCCTATCTATTTATATCTATTACTGTTAGGTAAGAAGCTAGACATGAGTGACAGGAGGAATAGAAGGTAATAAGATGTGTTTCACACCACATATGTCCACGCCCCATGTACTGCCTGGGTCCAGCCCCTAGAGATAAATTTTTCTGTCAAATCTCCCTGGAAAAGGGAGATAAGACCCCAACCAGAATTTGCTGGTTTTTGGTGCTTGCACAAACAGCTGGACCTCATCCTTAGCCTGACCCCCAGCCTCATTATAATGCAATTATAATAACAATCATTAAGGTTTGTTCTGCTTCCCTCCCACAAGACACACACACACACACACACACACACACACACACACACACACCATGGATTTTTCTGTATGCATGCTGGGTAAGGGAATGCCAAGGGAGAAAACAGTTATATAACCTGCATATGCCAATCAAATGACATAAGTCTATACATCAGATGTCCCACGTCTGTATGTCACACTCAGGGATGGTTAACACCAGCAGTAAAGCTTGTCCCCAAACCCCTCGGGGCCACTGACTCTCTTGGCTTGGCTCATTTCTCAATAAAATTTTACTCTGCTTCTTCTTGGCCTCACTGATCTGCAATTCTTTACTGTGTTGGTAGGAAGAACTGGGATTCTCCAACAGCTCCCTCTGTGTGCTAACATTACTATTTTCATTCATAATCTGCAATTCCCACACTATTTAATTCTCAAGTAATTACATTTCCAGGATCATCCTGAATAAACACTTCCTAACATCATCAATGACCCTCCTTCAGCCCAGTTTATCTGATAAACTCGCTTCAGCATTAGAATTAATCACCTTGTTTTCTTAAGTCTCACTTTTCTAATTTGCTGTGTTAATTTATTTGGATTTTCCTTTTGTCTTTTTGGCTATATTTTAGTTTTATTTTTGTATACACATTGCTTTTATAGTGCCTTAAATATTCTCAAGAGTTAATTCTTTAGTTGTTGTCTTCTACAAGTTATATACTCTCAGAGATTTCCTTTAAATCTGGTGTTTGTACTACCTGATAGATCCAATGCAATATAAAAATTCCAGTTCCTAATATACTATATATATTCAGTAATTTTAATAATGCTCTTTGGTATATCACGACTACCTCTAATTAATATATTAAGCTTAAGTTTTTCCTCAAATCTATCCTCCCATCACACACAAACATTGTTTTATTATTTTTCACTGGTACCATCATCTGTAGACATTATGACTATGTGGTTTGCTCTCTCTGGACCTTCACAAATGTGATTTCTTCTTTCTAATATGTATAAACTTCATTTGGCTATTTCTATGTATACTTAAAAAAATAATCAAATTCATCTTTCCTGAAAAGACTTAGCTGAACCCTTCCCTACATTAAATTAAACCATTCTGTGTACTCTACTACTACATGCCACTTTATACTGTGAGAGCTCCCAAATGGTTTTTTTTTTTCACAATATCACACTTCAAAAAGTGTTTAAGTAGTCAAAGAGTTGTTATAAACATCACTACATCTTTATGGATTTTGGATTTTGTCTGTTAAAGCTTCTGAAACTTCACTCAAATATTTTTTCTTTACCAAATATTTTTAAATGCATTTTTTCCCATGCACCCTCTAATGGTATCCCTGTAGGACCAGTTCACAGAGGTATATGATCAACTTTCAGATGCATTCATGACATAGATTAAGCCATCAAGAAATCTGATAGAAATGACTCCTTATTTAATGTATGACAGTTGTTAGTAGTGAAAGTTTCACAGTTACAGTGTTCTCTTATTTGGGTTAGGGAGGGGAGAAAGGGGAGGGGGTGGGAGAGGAGCGGGGGAAGCTAAATAGAAGGTGATGGAAAGAGAAGTCACATTAGGTGGTGAACTTACTGTGCATCAAGTTGGCGATGCACTGTGGAATTGTATTCCTGAAACCTATGTAATCCTTGCTAACAGATGTCACCCCAATAAGTCTAACAATAAAAATGAATTAAAAAAAATAAAAATACAAATGCAAAGCATATAGCAAAATACCTGACAGATGCAAATTTTATGTAAAAGTTACATAATAACTTTTCCATTACAATAAAGAAGCCAGTTTTGTTCAATGATAATAGACTGGTCTTTCCAGATCTGTATTGTCATATATTCTTACAGAGTATTTAAATATGGTTATGTAATTCCATAAATTTCTTTTTATCAATTACATTTTTGTCATTTCAATTATATTCTGTAAATGGGTTGATGAAAAAAATTTCTGTGGAACAAATGGTTTGTCAACAAAAGTACATTATATATAAATAATATAAACAAATGTAAATTATATACATACATATATATATATATGTTGGATACCTCTAAAGGTTTTATTTCTCCAATGCTAAAATACTCTGAAGCAATTGAGAATGCGCTTTAAAAAACTTGATATAAAGCTATACTATTAAAACTTTACAGTTTTGTATGGAATTAAAACAGTAAGAAAACATGTTACTTTATATTGTAACTAAAATTTTTACCTTGCCCTCTTCAATGTGCTTCAAGATTTATAGCTTCTGACATTCTCCTTACAATACTGACTATATTCAGTCAGTGAGCACTTAATTGATAATGATGAAAATCATCTCTGTATCTGTGGCATATGTTTAGCATCTGTTTTAGGCAATAATTTTAAATTTATGCCTTGTGTTTAAAACTAAAGAACTGAAAACATGTTTTCATTTTTCAGGTTATTTTTTAAATTTTTGGCTAAGCAATGAGACTAAAATTATAGTAGAGACTTTCACTTTAAAATTGTGTTATCAGAAGAATATAAAAGAATCAACAGCACAACCTGTTTAATTATAAAAACTGATCTATAAAATATTTGTTTCTCCAATTTGAATGTATCTATAAATATTCATCTTTGCAATCATGTGGAAATGCATAAGTAATTTGCCAAGTTTCAGATATATAATCAGAGTTCACTGTTAAGTAAAAGGTCAAGTTGAGACTTATGTGCTAATCTTTCTTTATAAGTATTATTTTGTAAAACTCCTATTTATAACCTGTTTCACCTTAGCCAACAATAATGTACCTCATCTCTATGAAACTAATAAGACTTACCTGATATTATCAAAATTTTCTTCTATATCGCATCCCTTTCCCCTATTTTGGTAAAAATCACCCTGTATGCCCTAAAGGGAATTTTCACACTTCGTTTTATTTGTTTCTTGGGAAGATGCTGTTAACACATTCGTTTGGAATGACTCATACCTGTGTTAAGAACCACTGGTAATTGGAAGTTGAAAAGTATAAATTATTAAACAGCAAAGCAATCTACCACTTACCTCAAAAGTTTTTTGAAAAACTGTTAGTTCATGAAAAAGTTACAACCGATTTTCTTGCACCCTGTGTAATTTATCCAAATGCCACAATCAATCCCCTCATCCCAATCCCAGCATCAGACTCAGATGCAAATGAATACCCTGAAGTGAAGGTGGTAATAGAACTTACTGTTCCCTTACCTACTATTACCTGCTATTAGGGCAGAGGCCCAACCAGGCTCTAGCTCCTGATAAAGTAAATCTTGAGTGCAATGTTGACGTTAGGCTAAAGTCAGTACCTCCAATATGTAATCCATGTGCTCCTGATGAAACGTCCAGGACTATGAACATTCCTGTCCTTCATTAGAAATAGTTATTTAGTTTTTCCTTTCTACCTTCTCTCTCTTATTTACTCTTTTGTAAGTTCATTCTCTTTTTTATTAAATTTATTGGGGTGACATTGGTTAGTAAAATATTTAGGTTTCAGGTGTACAATTCTATAATACATCATCTATGTGTGGCATTGTGTGCTCAACACCCAGCGTCAGTTCTCCTTCCATCACCACATATTTGATGCCCCCCTCCCTCCTCCACCATAATTCTTTTTTAAAAAAATTAAATTAGCCATGGTAGATTTCTGTTCTGTGAGACAAAATAATTCTAACCAATCCATTACTTCAAAGACTTATTGTGAGAATTAAATTTTACTTATTGCCTATTTAATAGGTATTTTATTCTAATAGGACAGACTGAAAAGTTGTTGTTTGCCACCTTCACTATTCCAATTCCTATTAACTACTTTCGCAATTGTTTTAAGCACTTCATGGATTTGTTTCAGTATTTGGGATTCATAGAATGTCTAGCCTCAAATCTTGACTAGTCTGAATTGCATAGATTCTATCCAAACCTGATTGTCATTTTATGAAAATGAAATATAAATGTAGGACTTAAATAACTGTCTTTGTATTGAAGAAGCTGGCCATGATCATGATTTCTGCTTGAAGAGCAAAACATTTGATGACTCACTAAACTCATGGATTAGACTAGAGATTGGTTTGTGTGTGTGATTGCAGTCTGGAACATTGCTTCAGTATCTTAAGCACCACATGTCACACAATAGGTATAAGGTGGATCTCTATTAAAGGAATGATCATTTTCAAATGTTTGTTGCTATTTGTAATTTCACTTCTCATGTTTATAATAATCACAATCCCTTTGTTTCAAATAAACCACAGTTCTCATCTCTAATTACCTCATAAAAAAGTAGCAAATATACTTAAAGTACTTAGCTTAGTAAAGACATGTATGAATTAGTAATGTATAAATAAATATGATGTAAGGATACAGATAGATAATTTACTCAATGTGATTCATGATGAAAGGTATGTTTACTATACCTCTGGAGATAAAGAAATTTGATTTATTAATCTCCAGTTTTAAGTAACATCTCAATGCGAAATTTAGACTACTTTCCCTAAAATAAATTATTGTATTAAAATGAAAATATGCCTTCAAATTGCCTATTAAGAAACTGTAATTTTACAAATAACACGTATTTTTTTGGATATATAATGCAAAACCAGAGTGGAGTAACAGGGTGGATACTAAACATAGTAAGGAGGAATGAAATTATAAATAAGACTAAACATATATACCATCATAATTATGCATGTTATCTATAAGTAATATATCACAGTGGACAAGTTTGTTTAAAAAATAATAAAATTTACCATAAAATGTATATATGAACTTAAATCACAGAAATTTGCTAATGTGCCAATATAATACACTGAGGAGTAAGGAACAGAGGAGTAAGAAGGAAAGGGGACAATCAACACATAAGCTGAATTTGTTTTCTTATTCCCCTCCCCCCAAAAGAAATATTTATTTTTTAGATTTCCTGCTTACAAATATAGGATAGAACTACAAAACTACTTACATCAAATACAATGTGGTTGAGAGTTTAGCTAATCCACTCCATTGTATTGCTGCCTTGGCAACCGTTTTGTTTGGCCAAAGTATCCTGCAGGTACCTTAACGTGACACTAGCTCCCTCATGCAAGTGTGTGCTCCAGATAACAACACACAGAGCAACAAGCAAATCTAAGTTCTTGTTATGACTTCTGCAAAGGTCCTCTGATCAATAGTCTCCCTGCATCCCTTAGATAAAAACCTTCTTGGAGCTCCACACTTGTTTGGTTAGAACTGAGTAACTTGGCCTTAGCCCAGGAAACCCAAAGCACTCTACTCAGGGACCCTAGTAAAAAAGTTATTATTATAAATGTCCATTTGTGTCAATCAGTCAAGGAAGGCATTTCTATATATGTCAATAAGCTAAGTTATTCTTTAGCTATATGGTTGTGCTCATTGTAAAGAATGTCTCTAATTTTCGGTCCAGTAGTCAGGATGTCTGCTTTCCTGTTAGCTTTGTAAACACTTGTTTGGAATACAGTGTTTGGCCCAGTACAAAGATTATTATGCCCAGTTTAAATATTCCAAAAGTTTGAGGAGTAAGACGTGCAAGGCAGTTCCTCTGGGATGGCTGTTCCGACTCCACTGTGAAGAAGCTCCATTTATATACTTCTTCACATGACATAGATCATATGTGGCCTACAAATCAAATCCTAAAATACTTTTCTGTAGTTGTTAAAAAAAATAGATTGGAAAGAGCCTGAAGGACCACATGTGATCATCTCCTTTATTCTTCTCTTCCTCCTCCTTTGCCTCTAACTATTAATAATTTTGCTTTTTATTATTTTCTTATTTCTTCTCCACCTACCATTTTTTTTTAATATCCCTTAAAAAATATAAATGACATACCTAGCACTAGGGCTGGGCAGACTTGGCCCCCAAGCCATATTTTGCTGACCCTTAGTCTAGATTTTATAATATATATGTTAAATTTATCATAATCAATTTTTAAATATTATACTACTTCTCCAAACAGCTTAGTAATTTTATAGTATAGATCCATCCTCCTTCTATATATCTCATACATTCAAGAGTGCACTGTTGCATTGTTATGTTTGCTTTGAATAGTTAAATATTGTTTAAAGAGATTTAAAATAATACACAATTATTTTATTTTTTTACTCAGAATTTATTTCTGACCTTCTCCACTCTTTTCTCTAAAGCCACATAACCATTTGTTTTACTTTGTATTTTACCTTCAGGACATTGTTTTCCATTTCTATTAGGATAGTTCTTCTGGCTGTGAATACATGCAGTTTTGATCTGCCTGAGAAGTATTTATTTTGCCTTAATTTTTAAAAAATATTATCTCAGGATATTAAATTTCAGGTTGATTACATTTTATTTTTTTGTTCACTATTGGACCATTAAAGATTTTATTCCATTGCTTCCAGATTGCGAAGTTTCATAAAAAATATTCTTATTTTATACCTATCTACATAATTTTCTTTTTAATTGGCTACTTTTAATATTCTCTTTTTATTAATGGTTTTCAGTAAATTGACTATGCTATGCCTTATGATTAAATTGATTAAAATATGTGTTTCTCTTTATGTTTATTCTTCTTGAGTTATTTGAGCTTACTGAATTTGTGATTTATAATTTTCTTACACTTTGAAAAATCTGTGGGAATAATTCTGTCAGGTTTTTTTTCTGACCCAATTACTAATTTATTAGACATTTTGATATTTTCCTGCATGTTAGCAATGCTCTATTCAATTTTATTGTTTCTTTCTCTGTTTCATTTTGAGTAGCTTCTATTTCTGCATCTGCATTCACTGTTTCCCCCCCTAATATCCCAAATATTGTTTATTCTATCAATCACAATTTTCACTTCAGATATTTTATTTTTCATCTTTAGATGATCGATTTAGAGTTTTTATATCTTCCATTTTCTTTTGATTATGGTTGTCCTTTCCTTTTCATCTCTGAACATAATTAGTAACAAACGTAATATCTATCAAAATGTCCTGCCAATTCATCATCTCTGGTTCTATTTCTGTTTTCCTGGTTTGGTCATATATTGCTGCTTTTTTGCATGGCTTCTCATTGGATGTCTGAAATTGTGAATGTCATATTGTGACTACTGGAAACTATAGCGTTTGTAAGAGTTTTAAGAGTTTGGGGCTTTGTTTTGCCATGCAGTTTACTTACAGGGAAGTTTGATCTCCAAAAATTTAATTTTAAGCTTTGTTAGGACCCAATAGACTTTCCATAGCACTCCTCTATGAAGGCATGAATCTTTTGAGGATTCTACCTAACGTATTTTTATTACAAGAACTCACCATTTTGACTCTTGGGAATATGAATGATTTTTAGTTTTACATGAACTCAGGGAATTGTTCTGCCTACTGCTTTCCAGCCTCAAGAAATATTACCACACATAAGAACAGAGTAACATACAGCCAAAAAACTGAGGAGATCCCTATTCAAAGCTTCATATTTTCTGTCTGCAGTTCTCTAATCACTGCTATTCTGCTCCCTGAATTCTAACTGCTTTGGCTTCCCTCTGTTTGCCCAACTTAGTTAAGTCACTGGACCCTGTGCAGGCTTCCTCTCCCTTCATTGCAACCTTGAAACTGTCCACAGCAGTACATTGGGTAAAACGTAGGGCTCCTCATACTGGCTTCTCTTCATTAAAGAACAAAGTCCTCTGCTGACTACAGTTTATTGTCTGAAAACTGTTGTTTCATGTAATTTTTTTTCTGGTTTTCTAATTATTTATGAAGGAAAGATAATTTCCCTAACAATGAGTCCTTCATAGATTGAAGCAGAATTCTTGAAATAATTTTTAATTTAGTATTTTAGCATACGAGGGGGGCAATTTTAGAGGTTTATTCTTGGGTTTTCCCATTACAACAGCTATTGTCTGACAGGCCAAGAAAAATGTGGGTGGGTTTGATCAAGTATTTTAAACCAGAAACAGTAACATTAGTTCAGTTTGCTGACCTGGTAGATTTATCGTGAGTTAC
This sequence comes from Lyroderma lyra, assembly GCA_004026885.1. NCBI lineage: Eukaryota > Metazoa > Chordata > Mammalia > Chiroptera > Megadermatidae > Lyroderma > Lyroderma lyra. The sequence continues at coordinate 53,796 of PVJL010008032.1, forward strand.
ATGTGGCCCAGGCCTCAATTTGTTAACCACCCCTTATGTGCCCTACTCTACTATAGTGATGCTTTGAGCACCTCAATATTAAAGCTAAATTAGACCTAGTATCCAACATTCCACAAAATGTTACTTTTTCCTTGTCCCCACTACATAACTCATGTTAATGAACAAATGTGTCTCTGAGGAATCATGTGGGGAGAGTTACTACATGCGTTTTCTATGGTGATGCAGGGCCCTCCTTCCTAGGACTCAGAGACTAGAAATGGGTTATGGAACTGAAAATAAACTCAGGACTAGAAAGTAAGATATTATGACTTTTTACCTCTGCCACTATGCTTAGTCTCCTGGTTTATTTTCTAAATCAAGTCATCTCTGATTTATTTTGATTGATAAATTCCTTAGTTGCTACCCATCTGTCTTTACTCTAGGGTTACCATGAAAAGCCATCCTGATAGCTCTGTAAAAGATAAGCTGCCCCTCTGTCATGGTTAGGTTAAAATAATTGTCTCTACCCGTTGCTAATGGTTAAAGTCCATTACATAAATGCTCTTCTATTGGGATGCTATGCTCACATATACTATTATGGAAGTCATTTCTTAAACAGCCTCCTCTAGCTTCAGGCTACAAAAGGAGGGCACTAATGAGCTTCTCAGAGGTGTTAGTACCCCCACGCAGCAGTACATTTCATATCACTGTGGTACATAGAGTGACTTCTGTGCCATAATACAGAATATAGTTGGCTTGAATGTTTTCAGCCTTCTGAGCAACCCTTCCCATTTTGCTAAGCTATTTGTTCTAATTTTTCATGGACTTCCATAGAAGTCTGGAATTTCAACTTCAATTAGTATAGGCCTTTACATTTCCAAGTTTTTAAGAAGCAAAACAGCTGGGTAGAAGCAGATATCCCTTTGGTTCTACTACCACCTCTAGGTTCTTGACAATGTTTTAAATCTTGTAGCCAAGGAGAATGTTCCCATAATGATAATCAGTCCTTTATCAAACTTTATGTTACATCCCACTCTTGATACAGATAACTAAGCATCCTCATACTTATTTGTCAGGCTCCTGCAGCTCCAATGGAGTAAAGTCCCTTTCATCTCTTAGGTAATGATGTAAATTGAACTACTGTTTTTTTGTGGTTAGGAAGAGAGATGAGAATAGACTATAATTCGTGTTTATATTGTTTGATAAGGCACAGGTACTTATGCTATTTCACCAAGAGTTAGTCTTCCACTGAAAGAATTGGGCCTCTTGCATGTTTTGGGCCACTTTTTACAGGCCCAATACATGTAGGAGGATCTATAATTCAAGATTATCAAGTGCTTTAATTCAGGGATTCCCCCACCCATATTGCAAATTTACAGTTCTACCCAACAGTCCTATGACATTGGCATAACAGACTTAAATTAATGGAATGTCAATCTTTTGGGGAGCGCTGCTTCTTTTCCAATTATGTCCTAAGCTCAGTTCACAGTTTTTAGTATTCTATGGTTAAAGTGAGGCATTTTTACGTATCATAATAAAGAGGTCCTCTGATTGTTATACTTTACTTAAACTGGTGATTAATCACCTTCAGCTTTTCATTGGCTTTCTCCAATGTATTGATTGTCCCCACAACAACTATCAAATACCATTCTTCCTATAATTACTATTTTCCTCATACCTCTCAAAGGCCTAATATGCTGTGCCCATTAGTAAATTAACCTCTCTGTAGGTATCCCATTTTAGTTTACCACCTTATCACTCATGAAATTTAACAATGATATTGCTACAGAATTTTAGGAACTCTCCATATTCATCATGTTACCAGTGATGTGTCCCTCATTGCCTGCTGATGGTATGTGGTCCAACTGCACCATTACTTACCTATTTTGCTTCCTAAGTGTTGGCAGAATTAAATGTTTTAGGTCTTTGTTCTTAGAAACACTCAGACGTGCATGCAAGAGATTTTATGGAAAAGGCTCTTAAGAATAAGGCTTTTGAGAGAGCAATTGAAGCATTGTTGGTCAGAAAAAGCTGTTGAACTGTGACCCACTGCTATAGAGGCCTCAAGGAGTTCCATAGTAGGTGGTGAAGCTAGAATGGCCCTTTAGAAATGTCATTTGCAAAGGCAAAAAGAACAAGTTACATATTCCCTTCTTGACCAGAAGAAAACTTGGGTACAGCAGCTACTTTGAGCACAGAGATGTAAACATAGGTCATCCATACTTAATGTTACCGGCAACTGGAATTTTAGTAGAGGATCAAGATTGTGCACCATATCAGGTGCTACAGGAGAAAAATATGTTTATGTTGAAGGCATATAAGAAGTGTTTCCTAAAACGTGGAGAAGAGATTATGTGTTATAGAATAAACAAAATGGTTCAAGACATTGATTGGATTAGATAATACTCAGGAAAATAGCTCAGTTATTTTCTAACTACTAATATAACACAGTCAGCTACACAAGACTTGAATACATTTTGATTTCCAATAATATGCATATAAATATAGAATTATAATTTCCAATAATTTAATACAAATTTAATATATTCAAACTGGTGTTGCCATAAGAATCAGTCGGTACTGCTAGAGAGCTCCAGAAATACTGAATAACAATGGTATAGAGTGATACAACTCTTTTGGTATTGCCTTCTAAAATACAATCCCACTATTTTTAATCACACCCACAAATTTCACCAGAGATCAGATACCTTGATTGTTAGATTGCTGGGTTTTAGATATTTGCAATTATAAGTTACTATCAAAAGGATGAAGATGTTGGATAATCTAAAGAACATAAAATGGCATCTGAATGAAATTCCTAAAACTTATTACATCTTTATAAAGATAGTTTGAGGCTCCAGTACTCCCAATAATATTTTTACTAACAATATAATTCATCTTAAAATAATATCTCACTAAGCTCTCTCTTGCCCATATTATCAAAAAGTCCTCCCAATTCTGTCACAATTTCATGGATTGTATTCCTTATTTTTCATCACAATAATGAATTTATGGCAGGCCATTTTAAGAACCAGTTAAGTGTTACAGCAGGTGTTAGAGCATAAAAATGAAACAACTTGTGTAGCACTTACAAGAGAAAATCTAATAAGTATCTGCATTTATACAAATAGTAAGAGACATCATTAAATAAATAAATTCACAAAATTAATGGACTTGGCACAGCATGTATTAGGTTGACTTAAATGCTCTTTATATAAAATATAACCAACGAAAGTAAGTGAATTAAGAATCCCAATCTTCCTATATAATCAGTTATCTTTAGTCATATTCCACATACAAGTACAGCCCTTTCCGTCTCCATAGTTTCCTTAAAAAAAAAATGTGTTTCAGTGATCAAAAGGGTAGAGGGAAGGGTAAGTGGAAAAAGAGACTCAATAGAGAATAAGTGTAAATCTGCCACTGCTACCGAATAATTAATCCAATGGATCAGTGTCATCATCTTTATATGTGCAGGACAACATATTTCCCCTGACACTATCATCTGACACTTTAGAAACAGTCAGCAGTTTACTGTGGCTATGCTGCCTCCAGTAAGTAAATTATGGGATCATGCTGTTAGGAGTGGCTATCATCATTCACTTTTTCTTACAATGTCACATTTTTCAATATGACTTAGGTACACTGCAAAGATGTATTTCAACTCTAACCTTCATGGCACTGAGTAAAAATAAATGGGTATTTCAGTAAGTGAAGAGCAATATTTCATTGACAACAACAGCCTTTCAATTTTAATGATCATAACTAAAGTGCTTTGACTAAAAACTGACTTTTTTGCTCTACATTTGCAAATATGAAAGGCTATATATACAGTATATTATTCTCTACATTATGGATAGTGGCTTTTAAATCATCCCTTCCAAAAGTCGCCAAATACGTAGTAAATATATGTGAATGTTATATTTTTCTTAAATGCATAACTTACAATACATAATTATTTGCTTATTTTTAATCCTATTATACACATGTCTTCAAAGTGTGAATTGTGGACTAAAAGGAGTCACTGAGACCTTTACAAAGAATAAGCAAAATGAAACTATTTTCAAAGTAATCATTATGTTATTTCACTTTTTAAAATTGTTGATGGAGTTCCCTGATGGTGTAGTGGCTTAAGGCTTCGGCGCTGGCGCTGTCAGCACTGCAGCCTGGGTTCGATTCCCAGTCAGGGAGCTACCCACATACCAAAAAGCAAAAAAAAAAAATAAATAAATAAATAAAATAAAATAAAATAAAATTGTTGACATTTGAAATGGTGCAAAATCAATGGTGAGTAAACTGCTGGTACCTAACATGCACCGAGATAGTTACTCCAATTTGTTCTAGTGGTTATTGAACATTTCACTGCCACACATACAGTTAAAACAACTAGAAAGCTCATTCCAATTAAAAATAATCTTGTTTAAGCAGTAAACTTTATTTTAATTAAATTATAATATTTGATTATGTATCTTAATATTCTGAGTGACAAAATGAAAAGTGTACTAGAAATGCCATAATTTTCTTGAGAAAAAAAGAACTTAGAAAATTGAGTTCAAACTGGTCCTTTTCTATTTTCATTGAATAGTGTTTTTTTTTGGTTTTTGTTTTTGTTTTTTGTTTTTTTGCTTTTTGGTACGTGGGTAGCTCCCTGACTGGGAATCGAACCCAGGCCGCAGCGCTGACAGCGCCAATGCTGAAGCCTTAAGCCACTACACCATCAGGGAACTCCCGTTAAATAGTGTTTTTTACTGAAAGTCACAATATGATTTTTTTCATTTTGGATATATGGTAGATAAACTTTTGAAATATTTATAATTCATTAACATTGAATGTTAATCTCAGTGATCTCACTGAATTTATTTTTCCTAGAGAATTTATTCGCTGTTGTTTTTTCTCTTAATGTAACTGAAACCTTTTTTGGTATTCTATTTTTTAGTTGACTTATTTATAATTTAACATAACTCTATTTCTCTGCCTCATCTCTGTCTCTGTCAGTCTCTGTCTCTTTCTCCACACACACACACACACACACAAACACACACACACACACACACACACACACACACACATATACACACATAAATATACATATATATAAACACACTATGTACACATATGTGTGTATATGCACAGATTATACACAAAAATATATATATATATACATACACATAGATTATAATTTTTCTTTAATTTTTTTTTTATATTTTATCCCTCCCTATTCTTTGTTACTAATGACATACATGACTTAGCACATTGTAAGCACCATAGACAATTTAATAATTTTTCTTCAGAGAATCATTTTAAAGATTTTAAGAAAAACATTTCTTATATTTATTCACATATTTACCTTTCTTTATTTTTCTGGATGATTTGAGTTTCCATCCAGTATCATTTCCCTTCAGCCTGAACATTTTCCTTTAGCATTACTTATAGTGCAGGTTTGCTGGTTACAAATACTCTTTGTTGTCTTTCACCTGAAAAATGTCTTTATTTTGCCTTCATCCTTAATTAATAGTTTTACTTGATATAGAATTCTGAATTGACATATTTTTCTAAATATATATGAATTATTAGTATAAACTTATAATTCTTTAAAGATGTCTTCTGTACCCCATATTTTCTCATAAGAATTCAGTGGTTATGCTTATCATTGTTACTCTGTGCTCCCTGTATCATTTTTCTCTGGATACTTCAAAGGCTTTGTCTTTAATTTTGATTTTCAATGATTTGACTACAGTGAACTTAGATGTGGTGTATAGTAGTCATGCTGATGTATGTGTCCTAATTGTAATTTTCTAGGATTCTCAAACTACAAATATGTCTCTCAATCCATTTGGTAATTTTTCTTTTTACCTTATTTCCATGAGTACTTTTTTTATTGCCAATTTTCTTGATCCTCTCATGTTATCATTTCAATTACATGCATATTGGACCTTTTGATACATTTTTAACAGGTCCCTCAGGCTCTGTTCATTTCTTTCCACTTTTTTCATTGTACTATTTTCAGATTGGTTCATTTCCATTGCTCTGTATTCAGAGTTCACTGCCTCTTTTCCTCCGTTATCTGTGTTCCACTGTTAAGTCCATTCAGTAATTAAAATAAAATTCTACTGCATCTATCTTTTTATAGTTTGTGTTTAACTAGTGAGATTTCCATTTGTTCATTCATTACAAGCATAATTTTCTTTTTGGTCTTTGAAAATAGTTTCAATGGATTCTTTAAAATCATTTTTGGATTAGGACCTCATTACATTACAGTATCTTGATTTCTTTTTCCCCCTTTCAAATATGGTTCACATTTACTTATTTCCATATACCTATTAATTTTAGGTTATACCCATACAATGTGAAGAATACACTTTATTTTTTTAATTTTTTTTTTAAGAATACGCTTTAGACACTATGAATTGATTATATTTATTTGAAAGGCATTTTTGATATATGAGAGCTGTCCAGAAAAAAAAATCCAGCCATAAATGCCTACATTTTTCATATTACACAGCTGGATACTTTCTGGACTGCCCTCGTATAATAATTATGTGTAAGCCAAACCTCCCAAATTAGTCTTTCCTGTATTATGTGGCAAAAAAAAATCTCTATTTAATTATTGTATCTTTAGCTGGGTTGCTTAAAGTCTCTTTTGCACATGTATAGTTTTGAAATCAGCTAGAGATTTGGGTGGAGTTTATATACAACATTTGAGCGCTGTGTAGCTCTTTTTATGCTGGGATTTAATATCCATATGATTTGATTTCCTAAGCTGTTTTAGTTCTTCAGTTCAGTAAGATTGTAGGTTTTCTATAAGGTAAAAATCCATATAATATAGAAAACATGTAATATAGGAAAATTATCTAATGCCATTATGTTTTTCTAAGTATAGAGTACCCTTCAATTTCTTACTGCTCTGGGTTATTCTCCAGTGACTTTAGGTAGTTAGTTACTTATTTGTTTGATTATTTATTCATTTATTTACAGAATTGAGACCCGTTATTATGCAAATGATTGATCTGGTAGGTGCTACTTGGAAATTACTTAAAGTACAGCCATCCGAATGTAGTTATTTTGTGATACAGTATTAGGCAAAGTCAGCCCTCAAGATTATTTGTTAAATTTAGGATATACAACTAATATCCATTAGAACTGTTTAGAAAGGAATGATTAGGTATAACATTGAGAAAATACCAAATAGTATTTTACCTCAGATGTTTTGTGTGAATGGAAAGTCACTTCAGCTCAATGTAAATAGAACTGAAACCTATGTCTACTTATAGAAAAGTGTATTCTCATGTAATCTGTATCAGTGTTTTATACAGAGGAGGAATTAGTATGTGCATTTTGGAGATAAATTGAATTGATTCATAAAATAAATGTTTTCTTAGAGAATTTTTAATATTGAAGGTGTTGGAAATAATCATTTGAAATTATTACATAAGCTCAAAATAAGGCATCGTAACCAAACAACGTTTCATAAATTAAAGATTAAAATTCATGCAGTTAAAACTGTTTAGATGCTCTATGGAAGAGTTCATAAATATCCATTTTAACAAAAACAGCAATGGAAAAGAAAAAAGATTACAAGCAAGAAAGGGACTTGTAATTACACAAACAACTATGTGTCTCATCATACTGGTCTACATATACTGGTTAGTTATCCCCTTAACCTTTCATGTAATTCTTCAGAAAGAATCATTAATATTTTATTACTATAATGGCACATCTTTGGTAATACCACTTAATTTTACAGTTTGAGAAAGTAGGGTTCTAAAATGTAAAATGAATAATGAGATAAGAGACATAAGTATATATGATAAAAATATAAGAAATAAGTTTTCATTAAAAAATATGTCACCTACAATGGCAGTCCTTTATATATGAATAAATATCATTTAAATTCATGTTAAAGGAAAAAACAGATAAGGAAGAACATGTTTTAAACATCTTTTAGAAGTCAAACTTTATATGTATCTTTTAATTTAATTTTTATAATAAAATTAAGGAATATGAAATACATAGAAGAGGGGAAAAAAAGTAAATATTTCCTGAGGCAGTGAAGGTACTAAAATTTAAAAACACAGGCTTATATGTCCCTACACATTAATCTCCAAATATTTAATTCTAAGTCTATACTAGACATATTTAAACTATCAGGCTCATTAAATAGGTAATTAAAAGTAATTACTTGCTTAGCCGATTTTTCACCAAATCAATTGAATCTTTTACAGAAAATTCTGAAATGACGATTACGTTTAGTATAATTTACATAATGTGTGCAGATTTTATGTGTTAATTCCTGTTTACTAAGTCCTGATTATAAATTACACATAATTAGGATATACTGTATTCATCTTATACCAAAATTCTGAATAACATATGATAGTATGCATTTATTAGTTTTTTACAAAACAATAGAAATTGATAATGTAGCAGTAAAATTATACTGAACATGATCTAATCTCTCTTTGATTATGCCAAAAACATTTCATGATATTGCAAAGATTAAAAGTCTTCAATGTGAATATCAGTTATATTATAATGGTAAAATATGGATATGACAAATAGTCTCCTGTTACTAAAATGACAGGTAAACAGCCAAATTTTTTCTTTTCTATTTTTTTCAAATAAGGTCTAATTATGTTCAGAGCTCTCCAAAATACAGACTCTCAAGATAATGAACTTAGAATAATTAGCTTTCACTCTGTCTCCCCCCTCCAGCTTCCTCTACCGGGTCAGCCTCTTCCTCTAAAAGAGACAGAAGGAACATTTCCATCATCTGGCTTACTTAAAACTTGCTCTATAGTATGTCACTTTCAGCTATGCTCAAGTCCTCCTTTTGTCCCTGTTGGTACTCCTCCACATGATACGGCTATTTCATTTACGTGCCAATAGTTCGAAGAATACTCTGAACTGTAGGTTTCTAAAATATCACTTCAGAAGTCTGAATATTGTCAATAACTCCTTTTTTTTTAACTTGGGACTATTGAAAATTAAATATAATGGGAAATCTCCCAAAATTAAAACTTTCTAATAGAAGTCTTTTGTGGGGAGATCCTTAATTCCTAAACTGTCTCTACTGCTTTAAAATTGTGAGACTATACTAAACATATTTATGAAGATCTACAATAAGTCTCAAGAGAGTCATCCCTTTTCCCTCCAAATATATTTCTCTAAAATTAATGTCATTGTTTAATCTGAAAGGATCTGCATAAATCTTTACCAGATTTGCTAAAGGTGGCCAAAGCCACCACCATTGAAGGTCAGTTTCAGGGGCATTTAAGGCCACTTCTACCATCTTTTCACCATTAAATGTTTCATCTGCAATGTACATAAATCTGCATCCTTGGAGCAAACATTTATAATAACAGACACCAAAAAATTTGGTTAAATATTTAGCCAATGGGTCTCAATTTCATCATTTTCCTTATGGGAAAATGGCAAGATTGCAGTCTATCATTCTGATGTTTTCCCAGTATTTACACAAATGCTTCAGCAGTTTATTTCTACCTTTTCGCCTAATTTATATTAAAATCCACAAAAGAGAACGTAGAATATGATGCTCATACATTCTAGAAAACACATAATTATCACTGATGATTTCAAAGTATAGAAATGGTTATGGCAATTGTTTAAAACTCTAAAATAATGCAGCAAAGATAAAATGACCTAACAGCGATAACATTTCCTACCAAGTTTACTCTTACATAAAACATGGTATGGCACAGCTTTACAAATATTGAATTTTCAATTTTGAGTTCAAAAAGTGTATGAAAACATTTTGAGTAATTTCAGTGGGAGTATCTGTCTAGAGATTAATAATGTTAATATCAGCTACCCAGACAGTGCAGCAAGTGAAAATTAACAAACTCAGATAAATGATTTAGATTCATTCTGTTGGAACAGTATATCTTGTGATTCTTTTGTCTTGAAATTTACTACTTTTGTTTCTGACATTTACTACTAATGATTAAGAAATTTTCTTTTCTGGTCACACTTAGAATAGTTTTGAAAACAAAGTATTTTTGCTAATCACATATATCCCCTAGAGTCTCCAATGTACCCTATGCACGTGACTGAACCCAGTTAAGGCCTCTATATAAACTTTTAATATTTAGCAGATGGGTGCAGAAAACTACTCATCTTGAGGCCACCCAAAATAAGCCACGTGTGTAAATGCCCTTGCTTATTAAACCTGCCGCCTACATACCTGGAATGGTCTACCTTTTTCTTAGGTAAAGTGTACAACTAAATTTGAATCATCACACTGAGCACTATAATTCTGTAGATAATAGCTATAACTGAAAATTTGTAATTTAATTGGTAGTGTCCAATGTTGGGCTGATTTCTCTTGCTTAGTGTTTTACTTTTTAATAATACAATATGGATTTTCTTGGTGACATAAAAGTGACTCTCAATTGAATGGTGAAAAGAAAAACAGATAAGCACTGCAATAGAGAAGAAGAGATAGCATTTGTAAGTTTTGGAACAGCTTATATCATTGGCAACACTTGAAATTTGGAAGCTAGTAGATATAAAACTATCAGTAAAATAGCTGAGTTCGCTTTTGACTATTGTAATCTTTGCATTTCTCTTTTATATAGATCTTTATTACTAAATTTGGTAGTGAGGTCTTGCTCTGTGTAATAAAACATTTTTGTCCACATATACTCTATAATTCATTAAACTTAGATTGTATACTATTAATAGTACTTTTATTAGATTTTTATCTGCCAAGGATTTAAAGTACTCAATTCTCTATATTAAATTTCTTGCTGAAATAGCCGGATTGTTTTCTTTTTCTTATCCAAAACCCTATACAGGGATATCATAAGATCAATATTATCAGGCATCTTTCTGCAGAACAGGTTTTACATACAAATCCTTTTACCAAATATTTAAGTACAAGAGATATAAGTGAGTACTTTTTTTTTTTTGGTCAAAGGTACTGTCTTCAATATGCTTAAAAAGTATTAGAAAATAACAATGGTAAAATAAAGGGCATGTATATTATAAAAACAGATGAAGTTTATTAGGGGAAGTTAATGAAAATTTTGTATGAAAGATCTTAACTTACTTAAGTTAATGTTCCTTTTTGAGAGCTAATTACTTCTAAGAAGCCTCTTTTAAACAAATAAATAAAACGATCACACACTATTTCAGCATACACACACATACATATTTATTTCAATTTGTTTCTGAAGAGTGACATAAAAATTTCTACTTTATGTATTTCTGTTATGTTAATTCAAAATTGAAATACCAACAACTGATGATTCAATAGAAAAAAAGAGGTTTGGTTCTAAAAATGTGAAATAGGAAAGAAGACATTGCTTAAAATAAAGGTTTTCAAGTCATGTTATATTGAATTGCTTACATATATTCATATAGTATATGTGGGTGTGTGTGTGTGTGTGTGTGTGTGTGTGTACACACACACACACACACACACACACACATATCCACATATTTACCATTTGAATAACTGAGCAGAAACAATTGTGCATCTTCACCAGACCTTTTCATGCCTCAACAAAGCGTAAGTTTGCTGGGGTTGGTCATCAAAGAAGATATGACCACAGGTTTGACTAGAGCTGGATCTTGGGGCAGGGACTGTTGGGCAGCTGGAGACTTTCTACTCCCTCTACTGTGCATAGAAAGTGCACTCCCCTTTCCTGCACTAGAAACTGCTCAAGGACACAGGCTTGAGATATAAGGTAGTAATGAGACTCTGGATTGAGTACATGACTTAACCCAGTTAAGGCTCTCATGAACCCTGTTAAGGCCCCCTCTGTACATAACTGAACCCAGTTAAGGCCTCTATATAAACTTTTAAGATTTAACATGTGATGTAGAAAGCTGCTAATATTGAGGCCACCTAAGACAAGCCTCGCATGCACATGTAAGTTCTCTTGCTTACCAAACCTGCCACCTACAAATCTGGAGTGGTCTGCCTGTTTTTAGGTCTCTTCCTGCCCTCCCTATAAGAAGGTTGGTTTCAGACTTCCATGCCAGGTTTGTGAAGCAACAGAGGTTAAAACTACAGGGTCTGGCACAAATAACACCTCTTTTTTTATGAACACGTGTTCATAAAACCTCGGAACAGGAAGGTTACTAAGCTTACTAAGACAACACCTCCATTTATACTATACTACCTTTAAAAGGACATTACTTCTGCCAGACCCTGCATGCTCTTTTTTCTTCTTCTCTAGCTATGTCACAATGACTAGTTCTAGCCCAGCAGTGTCCAGCATTTTGGCACCCCTGGGCTACACTGGAAGAAGAATTGACTTGGGCCACACTTAAAATACACTAACATTAATGATAGCTGAAGAACTACAAAAAATAGGTCACAGAAAACACTCATAATGGTTTAAGAATTTGTGCTGGGCCACATTCAAAGCCATTCTAGGCCACAGGTTGTACACGTCTATCTAGCCAATTGAAATTTAAAAGTAATGTAAATGTCCTTAAAAAAATCTCCCATATGCAATATATTTTCTCTCTCTCTCTTTCCTTTTGCGGAGACCTTACTGACCACTAGGTAAAGTAATCAGAGTTATAATAGAAGGTTCTGAATCACTTCTTGTGGAAATCCTGCCTACATGAAATATCTACAGTGGATATTGCATAAACTAAAACTAAAATGTTCTTGTGTCAATATACTAATTTTGTAGTGGCTTACTGTAGCAGGAAACCTTCTAACTCTGATTATTACAACACTTATCCTAATAATTGTCTAGATATTGTGAAGCAAATATAAATTCTGCCTCTTCCTACAAGTCTGCAAAGGAATAGCAGCTTATAAAAATATTTTTATTTTGGACATAATTGTTATATATCCTTTTAAATGATAATAAAACAAAAAAATAAAAATTAAGCTTGGAGTATATAACTTGTTTTCACATTCCATTTGAAATAGAGTGAAGAAATGGTTAAAAATCCATAGCAAAGTTTATAATATTAAAATATAACAGAAATGAAAATATATACCCACAAAGTATAGTAAACTCATAAACTAGGGAATTTTTAGTCATTTATTAGCTCTTACTTGGAATATTGACTGCCTTGAGGAAAATTGTGGCTAACAAATTATGAGTTATTGTATCTACCTAATTGAAGAATTAAAAAAAAGGCATGGGCCTATTAAATATAAAAAGAAAAGGTGGCACTGATTGTTAATAGTCTGTTTTTTATTCATTGAGTGATAAAGTATTTAGAAAATTCAAATCTGTTATTTTGACAATGCTCCAAATAACTGCCTAGATAATAAATAGCATGAAATTACAGTGTTATTTCTGATTCTTAAAACTACTTAAAACTCAACTCTCCCTCATCTTCAAGGTGCCAGTTTCTCTGTTTTTCCCCCTTGTCATGTATTTTAATGTTGATTTTAAAGTAATTTTAGCTATTGTAAAAAAATGTTTTTAAGAAGGTAAGCAAAAGGAAGGGCATGATCTGATAACTTTCTTTTTCTTTTTTTTTTCTAGAACAACCATAATTTTATGAACAAATGAATAGATGATAGACAGATAGATAGATGATAGATAATGAAAGAAAGAAAGAAAGAAAGAAAGAAAGAAAGAAAGAAAGAAAGAAAGAAAGAAAGAGAGAGAGAAAGAGAGAAAGAGAGAAAGAGAGAAAGAAAGAGAGAAAGAGGAAGGGAGGGAGGGAGGGAGGCCTGATAACTTTCTAGATGTTTCTGGATTTGAAAAAATTTTCACAGGATAATAATTTAATTAGAGAGGAAAACAAGGTGCTGTGTATAAGTATTAAATTTCTTTTTGAAATAAAATTCATAATGTCAAAGAATTCTAATATTAGTAAAAACAGATTAATAAAAACTGATCACCACCTGACCTCATATATATGGGTTGTACATGTAACCATTCTCATTATACTGACAATAGCTGGATATTTTTCAGACAGCATGCATATACACACACACACACACACACACACACACACACACACACTTGTGTGTGTGTGTGTGTGTGTGTGTGTGTGTATATATATATATATATATATATATATATATATATATATATAATGTATATGTATATCGAGAAGTAGGCAATCATCCCTAGCTGCCCCCTAACACACTGCAACCTATGTCTGTGATGAGCAAACACTGAGTAAAGCAGAGGTGAAATTAAGCCCTAACATTTTAGTTCACAGATTTTTTTTATCAAAATTCACCTCAGCAAGAAACAACCTGAGGAAACTTATGGTTATCAATTCTGATGAAAGTTAAACCACCGGGGGTTTCATGCTTGGTAGTGTAATTGGATAAAACTGTGGATTCTTGGATGAGGGTGTTTCCTACATGCGGAAATATTGTAAATAATTTGGCCAGAAGACTGGAAAACTAAAGACAAATTCTTTCTATGACCTTTTGCAATGTGACTTCATCAAGATATGAAATCTATTTATACCCTTGAATTTACACCTGGTCATGTAACTTAATTTGGTTAACAGAACATTAACAAATAAGATATACGTAGAACCATGTAAACATGTTCACATTGGAGCTGCTGTTGGAACCCAGTTGCCTGGTAAAGAAGTTCAGGTTGGCCTGTTGGATGAAGAGATACATGATCCCCAGTTGCTCCCATTGCCCTAGGTGACTGCCAGACAGGTTGAGTGAATGCATTGGCCTAAGTCTATCACCACTTAACCTGCTTGCAAACACGTAAGTTAGATCAACCTCATTGAGCCCAGTCCATTTTGCCATCCTAGGGAATCATGATAGAGTAAAAAGTTACTATTTTAAAACTAACACTTATGCTTGCTTTGGCAGCACACATACTAAAAACTTTTGGATGATTTGATATTTAGTAAGACTGTACTGAAATAAGCACTTACTGAAAATTATCGAAAAGTTGACATCATAGAAAATAAATACTATTTATACAATAGAATTCTATGTAAGCAAACAGTCCGTAACTACAGAACAATATGGAGGACTATTTCCTATATAAAATAGAGAAAAAAAGTAGGCAATAAAAGGTATACAAGGTATGTCCAGAAAGTATTCAGCCATACAATATGAAAAATAAAAGCCTTTATGTCTGGATTTTTTCTGAACAGCCCTCATATACTATATGGATTACAGTATCTGACAAAACTACGTAAGGTTAAAACTAGACAAAACTACTAAAAAAAATAGGTAAAACTATTCTTTAGTGATAGGAATAAAAACAGTAGTTGCTTATCAAGAACAAAGAATGGTTATGGTAAGCTTTTCAGGGATGATAAACATATTTCATACTGGAGGTCTGCAAACTTTTCTGTCAAAATCCAAATAATAAATATGTCAAACTCAAGGCTCAATTTTAGGGAATCAACAAACATCATTAGGCCAGATGCTGGCTTTAGAAGTCACATACAAATTTGGATTCATGTCTCCACTTCATTTTTTTTTTTATGAATGTTTCCTTAACTTTTTAAATATCTTTGCCTATATATGTGGTTTTTTTTTTGGAGATGCAAAAATTATTTAGTATGTACAAATGACCTAATTTGCTGATACCAAAAGTCAATCCCTTCACTTCTGAAGTAAACCAATTTTTCTTATTTATCATTATTCTAGAACCTCCATGACAACATGAAATACCACTGTTTTTGAAGAGACTCTGTATTTCCTTGTATTTAGTAGGAATAAGTTTTATATTTCACCTGTAATTTTAATTTTGGCTGGCTATTTCAACAAATTAAATGCACAAAATGTTTTTAAATTTTATAGTTTTTATAAATTATAAATTATTATATGACTTTTGGTAAGTTGTATGAACTACAGCATAAGAGTTTTTGGCTCTTATGTTAAAGAAGCATTCTGTGTCTGTATGATTCTAAATATTATAAAGTTGGTCTTAAGGGTCTACATGTCTCATCAAGAGGAAAAAGTTTCATAAATGTTGAGCTTAAAAGGAATCAGCTGATATCTAAATCCATTTAATTACCAAAATGATTGAGGTCTGAGTGCTTTATGTGATCTTCATCTTGATATGCAGGATATATAATTACATACTAAATATAATACAATTTATAAGAAATATATAAAATATTCTTAAATTGTGATTTGCACATACTCACATGCATATTTTTCTACAAAATGTATTTTGCATGAAATCTTTTTGTGAAGCATCCATTTCCTACATTTAAATATCTGTCAACCAATTAGCCTAGTCTTGTGACAATTACTACCATAAGTATAAGCACTCTCCTTAAAAAAAATAAAATAAAACCTCTAAAACGTATATCTTAGAAATTCAATCTGTGTATTTTTAAAGATAAATATTTCTGATATTACATAATTATGCCTTGTGTGCTTAAACTTCACCGTTACTAAAAAAACTGATTATAATTATGTAGTATATACTTTATATACTTGGAACAAACAGCTTTTCAATAAAGTAAAATAATTCCTGTCATTTTATAAAGGACAAATGGCATGATAAAAATAATCAGGGAGTTTGACATATAGAAGTAATGTAGACATGTCATTTAGTTCTTTCTATGTATTAAATTTGAGGTATAGGCATATTAAATATGTCCATAATTACCACAGTTATTTATTTATTTTTAATTCATTTTTATTGTTAGACTTATTGGGGTGACATCTGTTAGCAAGGATTACATAGGTTTCAGGCATACAATTCTACAGTGCATTGTCAACTTGTTGTATAATAAGTTCATCACCTAATGTGACTTTTCTTTCCATCACCTTATATTTAGCTTCCCCCCTCCTCTCCCACCCCCTCCCCTTTCTCCCCTCCCTAACCCACTCATCCCCAAATAAACATTAAACTATTGATTGTGTCCATGGGTTATTTGTTTGTTCATTTCTTTTTTTCTTTCCTTTCAGTTTTATATTCCGCATATGAGTGAAATCATGCAGTTCTTTGTTTTTTCTGTCTGGCTTATTTCACTTAGCATGATGATCTCCAGGTCCATCCATTTTGTCGCAAATGGCAATATTTCATCTTTTCTTACAGCTGAGTAATATTCCATTGTGTATATGTACCAAAGCTTCTTTTTCCAGTCATCTGTCGCAGGGCACTTTGATTGTTTCCATGTTTTGGCCACTGTGAACAGCGCTGCAATGAACATTGGGGTACATCAGTCTTTGCGGACTAAGGTTTTCAAGTTCTTTGGGTAGATCCCCAGAAGGGGGATTGCTGGGTCAAATGGTAGCTCCATTCCCAATTTTCTGAGGAACCTCCACACTGCCTTCCACAGTGGTTGTACCAGTTTGCACTCCCACCAGCAGTGTCCCAGAGTTCCTTTTTGTCCACATCCTCTCCAGCACTTGTTATTCCTTGTCTTGTTGATAACAGCCATTCTCTCAGGTGTGAGGTGGTATCTCATT
>PVJL010008033.1:0-71071 GCA_004026885.1 Lyroderma lyra
TCCTCATTAGCTATCAGGGAAATGCAAATCAAAACCACAATGAGATACCACCTCACACCTGTGAGAATGGCTATTATCAACAAGACAAGGAATAACAAGTGCTGGAGAGGATGTGGAGAAAAAGGAACTCTGGTACACTGCTGGTGGGAGTGCAAAATGGTACAACCACTGTGGAAGGCAGTGTGGAGGGTCCTCAGAAGATTGGGAATGGAGCTACCATTTGACCCAGCAATCCCCCTTCTGGGGATCTACCCAAAGAACTTGAAATCCTTTGTCCGCAAAGACTTATGTACCCCAAAGTTCATTGCAGCGCTGTTCACAGTGGCCAAAACATGGAAACAACCAAAGTGCCCTGCGACAGATGACTGGATAAAGAAGCTGTGGTAGATATACACAATGGAATATTACTCAGCTGTAAGAAAAGATGAAATATTGCCATTTGCAACAAAATGGATGGACCTGGAGATCATCATTCTAAGTGAAATAAGCCAGACAGAAAAAACAAAGAACTGCATGATTTCACTCATATGCGGAATATAAAACTGAAAGCAAAGAAAAAAAAGAAATGAACAAACAAATAACCCATGGACACAATCAATAGTTTAAGGTTTATTTGGGGACAAGTGGGTTAGGGAGGGGAGAAAGGGCAGGGGGTGGGAGAGGAGGGGGGAAGCTAAATATAAGGTGATGGAAAGAGAAGTCACATTAGGTGGTGAACTTATTATACATGAAGTTGACAATGCACTGTAGAATTGTATGCCTGAAACCTATGTAATCCTTGCTAACAGATGTCACCCCAATAAGTCTAACAATAAAAATGAATTAAAAAAAATAAAAAAATATAAAAAAAAAAAATAAAGTTATTTTTAAAAATGGTGTTACTACAGAAACCAACAACAATGTGATAGTGCAAACCAAACCACTGGGGGAAAAGTTTCCAATATCTGGATCTTGTTTGGGAATATGAATTTGACTTTAGTTAATTATCTTGATGAATCTAGGAAGAAGTATCTTCCTTTTTCATTAAACACTTCGATATATATTACCTCATTTGGGATGGGAAATACCTACAAAGAATTTTTTGTATCCTGAGTAAATGCATTCTAATACATAAAGAAAACTTCAGGGGAATCATTTCACATCAAGTAAGGAACTCTTTGGCATCTTTTTGGGGAAATAACTATGGTCCCTAGTAACCATATAATCTAGTAACTTCTTTAAAACTAAAGAAAAGTTGCCAAAATGGTATCCAATAACATCCTTAGTCATAAGGACAAATGTTTCAGAAAAGACTCTTTCCTTTTAAATGGTTGTAGAATGCATTTAGAATGTAATAGCAAATTAGAGCACCATCTGGCAAGTTTTTCTGTAAAGGGCTAGATAAAAAATATTTAGCACTTTCAGGGTCATGTGGTCTCTGTCGCTACTACCCAACTCTGCTGTTGTAGTATGAAAGTTGTCATAGAAAATACCTAAACAAACAGGTGTGGCTTGAGTTCCAATAATATTTTACTTATAATAGACACAAAATTTGAATTTCATGTAATTTACACATGTTATGAAAACTGGCTTTGTAAGTAAAAATTCAAACCATTTAAAAATGTAAAATGTACTTTAGCCTTGGGGTATTACAAGAATAGGTGGCAATTTGTCAACACCCAACTTAGACAGTGTGCATTCAATCAGAAATTTGAGAGTGGACAGGGAGAGAGGAAAATCATGTAATTGCCCTTCTTCCACCTTCTTCTGTTAGAGATATAGATGGTCACTTAGAGGAGATATACTGCTAGATACTCAAGTTACCTGGAGAGTTCTGAGGTGAGGAACAGGGAGAACAGCGGGGAGAGAAGCTGTACCCAGGGTAGAAGGCAGCCTGCAGGGGGATGTAGGACATAATCTCTTCTTCAAAGAGACTGCAAAGTAAAAAAAGAGTTAGCGCTCTGTCCATGTGAGAGCATTCATGAGTTGGGGTAATAGTGGTTACACTTCTCACAAAACAACAAAAGCACTTAGATTCAGATGCTGTATAGTATTAAAAAGATAGGCACATCCTGTAATGCAAATTCTCAGTGTTATTTTAAACCTAATTAACCCTACAATAAATTCTCCATCAAATACTATATATCACTCTTGTTATCTGAGTTATAAATAAAAAGAAGGCAATGGATAGCGAGTATAAGGAAGGGGGCCCTACTTCAGTCACAGTTGCTAGAAACCCCTAGAACAAATGGCAAGTGTTTCAGTCTGGGATGTAGTGGAGAAGAGTGAAGTGTAATTTTCCAGATGTTTTACCTGAATTGCTTCAGGCTTAGCCCCTTACCTCAGCAAAATAACTAGATCTGCATCACAGGACAACTTTTCAAGCCCATGATTACCCTCAGTCCGAATGTAATGGATTTTCTCCCTAGGATAAGATGGAAAAGAAAATAAGAGTTATACAACAACACATAAGTGACGAAATGAATCCTTTTCTGATTCCTTATTTCTCTTCTCACGTGGCTAAACAATGATGTCCTAATTAGTGTCCGGTGTATTTTGTGGTATTTTAAGTTCATATTGGAGGTTCCCATGATGCTTTACAAGGAATTGTCTCTTCTTACACTCACATGGAAACAGAAGCTAAGGAGCACAACAGAAGTAGTCCTCAAATAGCTATGACAGTCAGGAGTGGAGCTGGGTAAAGAGAGCTGCTGAAGGGCTGTTATGGACTCATGATATCTTGGAAGCTATGAAAAGAAAGAGTGAGAGGATGTCTCTTTAAACATCTTATGCCTGATAAAAAATGCATAAGGCCTTGCTGGCTTCCAGAACACATGAGAATCTCCCAGGTTGGTCTGAGTACAGGAATTAATTTCTCTCTGTTTGATTGCAGTTCATGCATTCTGATCCTTTTATACAACCTCCAACTTCAACCTGGCAAAGTATTCCAATGAGTATATGGTTAAATAGCATTTATTTTTCTTAAAAGAACTTACACATATATTCAAATATTACAAACACCTATAGCCAAGAAACATTCCATTACATGCATGCTTCAAATATATAGTGATGGAAAGAGAACTGACTCTGGGTGATGAACACATAACACATAGGTTCCAGGTGTACAGTTCTACAGTGCATCATCTATGGTTGTGTTATGTGTCACCCCCATAAAATTAACAATTAAAAATTTTTTTTCCTTTGTTGAAGCAATACAGCAAAACTCTGGGAAGAATTAGGGGTTGATTTTTTTAAATATATTTAATTTTCTTTTTTCTTTTGCATGTTGGAATCCTAACACCTGATGTGATGGTGCTAAGAGATGAGGCCTTTAGGCTGTGAATAGGTCATAAAGGCAAAGTGCTCATGAATGAAATTAGTGCCCTTATAAAAGACGTTCCAGAGAGCTCCTTAGTTGCTTATGCCGTGTGGAAATATAAGAAGTCTGTAATCTGGAAGGCAGTCCTCCTTCTGACTATGGTGGCACTCTGATCTTGGATTTCCAGTCTCCAGACTGTGAGCAGTACATTTTTGTTGTTTATAATCTGTTACAGCAGATAAGATAAACTTAGTTTAAGTGGACTAAGACAGATGCCATCATCCACTGATCTGCAGAAGCCCCAAATCTTGCTGTCATTCTTCTAGGTTTCTGACCCCTATATTCATGCTGTCATTCTATTGTTTTTGTGTCACAATATCACCACAAGCTGCTCCCACTCCTCCATCCCTGCTCACCATCATTCATATAATTATCATCTCTCAAATAGATTAACATCATAGTCCCCTATGTATGCCCCCTTCTCTATCTTATGTCCTACCTCCAGTCTAGCCATTCTCCACAGAGGAGACCAAATGGTCATTAAAAACACAAATGCACCTATCTTTCTTTACCGCTGAAAACTCTTTAGTCACTTTTTAAATAAAATTCACTTTAAATAAATTCCAACTCCTTCCCAATGCTGACAAGGCTTCCCACTCCAATTTCACATATTACCAATTTATCCGTAAGCCATACTGGCCTTCTTTCATTCTGCACCTACATCAAGCCTTTTCTGCCTTGGGGACTTTGTATACTTTCTCCCTTATCCCCACCTTGCATCTCAGGGACAGTTCCTTCTCATCCTTCAGGTTCCAGCATAGTGCGACCTATTTGGAAAAACCTTCCCTGTATTCTGTCTAGGAAGTAAGTCCTCTTCCTCTGAACCAACACATTATTGACTATCACTGAGTTCTGATCATGTATGTCATGACTCTTAACATATCCTGTAGCTATATATTTACAAAAAACACCCAAAAAACCAAAAACAAACAAAACTTGTCTGTCATCTATCACCCTTAATAGATTATAAGTGCCATCAGAATAAGATCTGTATCTGTTTTGCTTGCTACTGCATACATAGCCCTGGCACAATCCTGATTCATAATAGTTGCACAATGAAAGTACTAGTTGAATGAAAAAATTAATGGCTAATGACTGCTACTATGACTCTTGGAATTAACAGATACCATTAACCTCTGTGTTTTCTGGCTCCATCTTCCCCCTCCACATGTGGCTTTCTTATGATTCACTGCTGTCTGCTGAAGCAGTTTTCTGAGGACTAATCCTCCACTTTCTAATCCAGCCACTGGATTTGTGGACCCAAGACAGTGGATCTACAGCTCTCTGAGAATAGCAATGACTGAATGACGGCCACTGTCCCTGCTTGAGGATCACAGAGGAAGCAGTAAGTTTTTCTTTTGGACAGGAGCACGGGGAGAGGTACTTTTCTTTTCAACTCTTAGACCTTTGCAATGGAGCTGACTCACATCCCACCCAGGAGCAGATAAAGGCTCAGACATATGGAGCAGTGTTTGGCTTCCTGGTTCCCTTAAGCCTGACCCCCTGAAGAGCAAATTCTTGCTCTTTCCATTCTGCCTTTTGAATTCCATGGCCTCTTAGTTGTCTATATCATTGTGGGCCAACTGTTTTTAATAAAATATTTGGATTCCCAACCAAGAGTCCAAAGGTCCTTTAGGGTCCATCAACAATTTGAAATTATTTGCAAATGTTTATGTTTATATGTGTGGGGGGGAAATCTATAATAGTTTTCATCAGATTATCAAAGGAGTCCATAACTTTAAAAATTTATAAATTTCTACGCTAAATCATTTCCATATTGCAACATGCCTTGATTGCAAGTCTCCTCATATCTGGAAAATCGTAATTGTACAATTCCATGTTGCAGCAAAACCTTTAAGGTTTCCTGGATTTTGTTATAAAGTAATATACACAATAAGGCTGAAAAGTTTACTTGTCTTTGGAAATATGGTCTTTTACACAAGTTTTTTTTGTTTTTTTGTTTGTTTGTTTTTACTTTTTGCATGATTTAAATGGGAATCTGAGTTCAAATTCCTCCAAAAAGTAAGCAATGAACTCACTACTTAGTGGTAGAACACATAATATGAAAATTGTTCAAGAGCAGAAATTTGGCAAACTTTTCAGATAGTACATCTCTCTGAAAAATTTCTTGGAAACTCCCTTAAATTATTATGTAGTATGAGAGAAAGAACACCCATAAATAAATGACCTGTATGACTGAATGTGACACTGCCTCCCATGGCATAGTAAAGAAACTTGGGCAAAGTTGAAGTGACAATTACTCATGCTAAAGCTCAACAGTTCATGCTAAAGAAATTTTTTTTTACTCTGTAAGTAGTGTTTCCTATCTTCAAATTAAAGGACCAGGTTCTGAGGGGGTAGAGTGGGTTCAAAGACAAGAAATACTAAAGTCCTGCTCTAAAGAGCTTATAGTGTTGTAGGGAAACATAAGTACATGCTAGAATATGGAGATACAAAAAAGAATGCTTAAAGCAATGCAAAATTAAAACTAAAGTTTGCCTGGATCACCCAATCTTTACATTAATTTAAGCCTTTAAAATGGGATGAGATGATGTTAACAGAGAAGGGTAAGAGTAGTAGAAGACATAGCATATTTGGTGGAGGTGGAAGATACCAGAAGGAAAAAACTAGCACAGGATGGAGATTTAAGTTAAGGGTAAACTTTGGAGCCCATGAAATTGTGCTTAGAAATCTTTATTTTAAATGCAATGAGAGCAATGAAAGATTTTTTGAGGGGCAGGAGTGATATAATTTGATCTGTGCTATAATTCTGGTGATAATAGAGTGATAAGAGATTTCTTCTAATAAACCCCTGCAAAGTCCAGAGAAAAATGGTGAGGAGCCAAATATTGGCCACAGCAGAAAGAAGAGAATAAAAGGGCTGGAAGAGAGAAAGTATGGAGGTAAATATTTACATGTGGAGATGAAGAGAGAGCATTTGAGATGACAGCCTGTTTGGAGGATGGTGGTTCTAATTTATACAAGTAAAATCACAGGGAAAGAGGTATCAGTGAGGGGTAGTGGTGGGGAAAGAATAGTGATTAACATACCCTGGCAGGATTAATAAAGGTTTGAATAGCAAAGAGGCTATTTTCAGATGTTGGTGATTTATTGAGGAAGTCATACAGAGTTTTATAGTTGTCAGATTCAAAAGACCAGCAAATGAAAGGTACGCAATTAGGGGCAGTCACTGACTGCATTCCCACTCACTGCCTGATCGTTCACACACATCCCCATTTAAGCATCCCCGTAGTGCTCAGATTGTGACCCTCTTTCAGTGATGAGGAAACGAAGGGTAGAGGACGGAATAACATGCCTTGATTGCGAGTACCTTTGTGAGCAAGAATTCAAACCCCAAAGGGTTACTGCTAGTATCCACACATCTCCAGCTTTTAAAATTCTGGCTACTAAATGAAAGAAGAAAGATATTTAAATATCTTGATGAAAAAATGGAATTTAAGTTCAGAGGGTATTTTCTCTTTTAATCACTTTCGGTGGCTATCCTTCCAAATGAAGCGGTTCAAAGTTTCAGAGACACTTGTTCAAAATGACCCTAATAAACAATATAATTTAAGTAGTTAGAACATATATGACCCTTTTTGTTTGCTTGTTTGCTAATTTTGAATATCTAAATAATATCCTCTAATATCTGGTTTATCATTAAACAATTGTATTTCAAAAAGAAAAATGTATGTGGTGCTGTACATAAATAATTTTTAATTAAAATGATTTTGCTCCCTTTCTTTGCTTCCCTTCAAATCAATGGAAATCATTTTAGCTTCATATGAATAATATATAACCTGACAATTTTGAGTATATCTGATTGTGACACTTCTGAGAACCTCAGAAGCCTCTGCCCCCTTTGCCCCCTTCATTTTGTGTATTCAAATTAAAACTTAAATGCATGGATACATTGCATCTCTCTCTCTCTCTCTCTCTCTCTCTCTCTCTCTCTCTCTCTCTCTCTCTCTCTCTCTCTCTCTCTCTCGCGTGCGCGCGCGCGCGCGCTCCACAGAGGTGTTGTTTCACCTGGAAAAATAGCTAGAAAGATTTGGGGTTAAAGGGTTGAGGGACAAGCCCCTACCTGAGTGTGGGGTTTTTCGCCAAGCTTGGCTGACGCTCTTGCAGCATTTCAAAAATGTTGGGCTGGCGAAGAAATGCCACAATCTTATCATTATATGCTGAAACAGAAAAAAGTGAAGAGTTGTGGTTGAGTCTGCAGCCCAGAGATAATTTTTCTGATGATTGGAAGATGGCTGCATGACATAAGAATTGATGTAGATGTTTGAAGGGTAGGTAGCATACTCATAAAAAAAATGTAAGCTCTTGATGTTGGTTTCTTCCATGATATAATAGCATTATTACTTTAAAATGATCAAACCAAATGTAAACTAGATCAAAGTTAATCATCCTAATATGCCAGGAATTTAACTGGGTGTTAACTCATTTCTGTGTGAATGGGTGAAGAATAAAGTACTTCTTCTATGAGGGGAGTTCTACTCTCCACTTTCTAAATTTCTTGGACATTTTGCTGTAGCTATTATAACAAAAGATTATTTATGAGTTCAAAGAAATCCTTTTCTGAGCTCTTAAAACTTACAACCTGTGGCCATAGGTTGATTTCTTAGTAGTGATGATGGAATTGTCCAAATCCATTTTGATTTTCTCACTTCATTTTCCTTGATATGAGTGGCATGTATTTTGAAAAGAGGTAGCTGAGGTGAGAAATAAAGGCTGTGTCAACTTATCTTCATACACACAAAGGACGAGAGGTCTAAATTAAAAACTGCATCTAACAGCAACAAAATCCATCATCACATTAAACTATGCTCCTCTGGACTCAGCTAACAAATCACTGAATGGAGTGAAGAAGAAGGTAACTGTGGGTCAGGAAGGGAGTAGTGAAGACAAAAGAAAGGGATGAGAAAGGACAAAGTAAGGAGGAAGGGAAAAGAGAAAAGAGGCAAAGGCTGGGAGTAAAGAACAGAGGAGGAGCCTACACCATAAAAAAGGAGGAAAAAATCCCCACAGAATCCTTAACATTGAAGGACTCACAACAAGAAAAACCAGCTTAAGTATCAGTATCAAAGGGTTTAAGAAACACGATACATACCCAATGGCAATGATTCATGTTGATGCTGGCTTCGAATAGCAGCTACCAGGCTGTGTCCTGGCCTGGACAGTAAAGAGGCTCCTCTGTTTCTGGAGACTTCTGAGGCCTAATTTCAAAATAAAATTATTAGCATTGGAATGTCAGCAACTTCCGATGGTCTTTTAATACCAATTTATCAATATGAAGGGTAAAAGACCCAGATATCACCTAAGTTAAAATAGCAATAAAGTGACAATCCTCGAAGTTATGGAAAATAAGTAAGTTTTAAAAATATGACTGAGTGTTTGATGTGCTGTATTGTGGTCTTTACAAAAGCAAAATAATTGGGCCAAATTTCATGAATGTTAATCAAATGAATAGGTGATATCAACATCATGGTGGGGTGACAAAACCTCTTTGTTTTTCCCCTTAAAATTACAACAAGAGGGACAACTATAATTCAGCAAAGAATCCCTGCTCAATACACGAAAATGCCTGAGAGATCCACACACAGACATCTGAAGGTAGGTATATTGAATGAACAGAGCAGGCAGGAAGTGGGGAAGGACAGATACAGGGGCCAAAGACACAGCCTGGCTCCTGGTGCAGCCCCAGTTGATGTAGTAATTATGGAAGAGTTGGGTGGTAGCCCATATGGTAGGAGGAGCAGAAGCAACATTCTGGACTGAGTAGCCAGCATCCATTGCCACTAAACCCCAGTGGTAAGAGCGTAGATGTAGCACAGCAGCGTGGCAGCCACGGACTAGCAGCTGCCATTACCTGCAAGAAGGTAAAGCCACAGACTTGTGAACCCACCTTTCCATCACCCTCACTTTTGGTTTAACCCAATAGAAGCAGAACCCTGAAGAGGCAGTAGAGATAGCCTTGGATAGCACAGTGCAGCCAAGCAGCCTCTGGTTACAAGGAGGTAGTACCTAGAACTCACAGGCCCTGAGCCCTATTGACTACCACATTACACCATGGAAATTGTGCCCTGAGACTGAGGTGACTTGGACAAAGAGGGGATGCTCATCACTTCTGGGAATTTGGGTCGTGTTCCACAACCAAGGCAAAACCGCCTCACAGAGATCCTGGAGGTGCCAGTAGTAAAGATTAAGAGAAAAGAAAAACTTACACTATATCACCATCTACTGGAAAACAAAAGAAAGGCCTCCCTGTTATATTTTTAAACAGAAACCTGACAAGCCAGGAGAGTATGAAATGAAATATTCAAAATATTGAAAGAGAGACTGCTAGCCAAAATTAATATATATAGCAAAGTTATTCTTAGATGTGAAGGAGAAATGAAGGCTATCTTAGGCAAACAAAAGCTGAGGGAATTTATCACAAGACCTGTATTACAAAAAATATTGAAAGGAGCTCTTCTACATGAAACAAAAAGACAAAAGTATGCCAAACTTTAAGTAAGATGACAAATACAGAGAAGCAGGAAATTGCCACCCTATCTCAGAATAAGTTACTAAAAACTTAATTATAACATAAAATTTACAGGGGAAAATAATTTAAAAAAGACTATAACCTCTGTAATTTAGAAATGAATGTACAACATAAAATGTGGTAATTTGTGACAATACATACATACAAGGGGTGAAGTAAAAGTATTAAACTTGTACATGTGAATGAAGATAAGATGCAATTAGATAAAAAAGAAACTATTGTATGTGTGAAACATTTTTTTTACATAAACCACAAGACAAAAATCTAGAGACATGTAATATCATAAAAAAACCCACCAAACTAAAAGAGCAGACAAAAACATAGGGAAAAGAAACAATGGAGATACAGAGCAGCCAGAAAACAAAAGATAAATGACTGTTGTACATCCTCATATATTGATAATCACTCTTAAGTGTAAATGAACTAAACTCACCAATAAAAAGGCACACAGTAATAGGTTGATCAAGAAAGAAGACCCAACTGTATGTGGCCTTTAGGAGAACCATCTCAGCTACAAAGGAACACAGGCTCAAAGTAAAGGGGTGGAAGATGATACTCCAAGCCAATGGCATCCAGAGAAAAGTGCCACCATACTTACATCAGAAAAATATATTTTATGATAAGAAAGGTAACAAGAGACAAAGAAGGACATTTAACAATGATAATGAGGACAATTCATCTAGAAGACATAATAGTAATCAATATATACGCAACCAATCTGGGAGCACCAAAATATTTAAAGCAATTACTAACAGACTTAAAGGGAGAAACTGACAAAAATAAAATTACAGTAGGGGACTTAAATACTCCATTGACAGCAATGAATAGATTATTCATACAAGAAGTCAATAAGGACATATAATTCTTCAATGACATTAGACCAAATAAACATAATCAATATTCATAGACCTTTCCATTCCCAAATGACAGAACATACATTCTCCTCAAGTGCACATGGAGAACACTCCAGGAGAGACCATATTAGTATTAATAATTTTTAAAAGATTAAAATCATTCAAGCATATTTCCAACCATGGTATAAAACTGGAAATTACCTACAAGAAGAAAGCTGGAAAAATCATGAATATATGGAGACAAAACAACATGTTACTGAACAACTGTTGGGTCAAGGAAGACAGAAATGAAGAGGTTAAAAGATACATAGAGACAAATGACAGTGAAAAAATGACATACCAAAATTTTTGGGATGCAGCAACAGTAGTACTAAGGGAGATTATAGTATTACAGGGCTACCTCAAGAAACAAGAAAAACTCAAATAAACAATCTAACATTACAACTTAAAGAACTTGAAAAAGAGAACAAATGAAGACCAAAGTCAGTAGAAGAAAAGAAATTTTAAAAATTAGAGTAGAAATAAATGAAGCAGAGAACAAATACATAATAGAAAAATTAATGAAACAAAGACCTGTTTCTTTGAAAAGATAAAATTTAAAAACCTCTGGCTAGACTCAGTGAGGAATAAAAAAGAGAAAAGATTATAAAACATTGGAAATAAAAGAGGGGAAGTTACAATGGACACCACAGAAACACAAAGATTATACAAGAATACTGTGAAATGGCATATATGCTACCAGGTAAGATAATCTAGAAGAAATCTAGGATAAATTCTTAGAAATATGTAACTTTCTTAGACTGAATGATGACAAACTGGAAAAACTAAATAGACTGATTATTAGTAAGGAAATTGAAACAGTAAACAAAAGTCTCCCAAAAAACAGAAGTCCAAGATCAGATGGCTTTTCTGATAAATTCTACTAAATATGCAAAAAAATTAATATCTATATGTCTAAAAATTTAAAAAAAAAACTGAAAAGGAGGGAATATTTCCTTACTCATTTTATGAGGCCAAAATCACCCTGATATAAAAATTTAGCAAGGACAACACAATTAAGGAAATTTATAGGCCAATATCTGATTAACTTGGGCCAAAAATCCTAAACAAAATGACATCACATTAAATATAACAATATATTAAATGAATAATACCCATACATCACAATCAAGTAGGTTTCATTACAGGGATGCATAATTGGTTCAACATATGTAAATCAATCATTGTGATATACCACATTAATAAAATAAAAGATAAAAAATCAAGTGATTATATCAATGCAGAAAAAGCATTTGAAAAGATGCATCTATTTATGATTAAAACACTTCATAAAATGTGTCTAGAAGGTAAGTACTTCAACATAATAAAGGCCATAAATGACAAACCTCTGCTCATATACTCAATGGTGAAAAATTGAAAGCCTTTCCTCTAAGATCAGGAACAAGTCAAAGACATCCACTCTTACCACTGTTATTTAACATAGTACTGAAATTTCTAGCCAAAGCAAGCAGGCAAGAAAAAGAAATAAAAGAAATCCAAATTGGCAGATTAGAGTTAAAACTGTCATTATTTGCAGATGACATGATTCTCTATGTAGAATACCCTAAAGACTCCACCAAAAGCCTGTTAAAAACAATAAGCAAATACAGTAAATTTAGAGGATACTAAACCAAAATGCAAAAGGCATTGAGTCCCTGTATACTAACAACAAAATTCAGAAAGAGAAATAAAGAAAACAATTCCATTTACAATTGCAATAAAAAAAAAAAAAAAGAAAACACCTGGAAATAAAGTTAACAAAGGAAGCAAAGGAGCTTTACATTGAACACCGTGAGACACAGTTGAAAGAAATTGAAGAAGACACAAAGAAATTAAAAGATATTCTATGTTCATGGATTGGAAGAATTCACATTGTTAAAATGGTCAAATTACTTAAAGCAATTACAGATTGAATGCGATCACTATAAAAATCCCAATGGCATTTTTCAGAGATATAGAACAACAACAACAACAAAAATCCTCAAATTCGTATAAAACCACAAAAGACCCTGAACAGCCAAAGCAATCCTGAGAAAAAGTACAAAACCAAACGTATCACACTCTCTGACTTCAAACTGTACTACAAAGTTTAAATAATCAAAACACTATTGTACTGGAAGACAAACAGACGCACAGACCAACAGAACAGAACTTGAGAGCCCAGAAATGAAATCATACATAATGGGCAAGTAATTTTTGACAAGTAGCCAAAAACATATAATGGAGAAATTAAATTCTCTTTAATAAATGATACTGGGAAAACTGGAAAGCCAGATGCAAAAGAATGAATTTAGACTTCTGTCTAACACCACACACACAAAACTCAAAGTGAATTAAAGACTTTAGCATAAGCCCTGAAACATTATAATATATAGAAAAAAACATACTTGTAAGCTCTAAAACTATATACCTTGATCTCAGAAATGTTTTTATGAACTTGACCTCAAAGACAAGAGAAGTAAAAGAAAAAAAAAATGAATGGAGCTACATCAAACTAAAAAGCTACTGTATACCAAAAGAAACTATCAACAAAACAAAAATGCAGCCAACTGAATGGGAGAAGATATTTCCAAATGATACCTCTGATAAGGAGTTAGTGTCCAAAATATATAAAGAACTCATACAACTCAACAACTACAAAAAAAAAAAAAAAAGAAAAAAATGGACAGAAGACATGAACAGACATTTCTCCCAAGAAGACATACAGATGACCAACAGATATATGAAAAGATGCTCAATATCACTAGTTAAAATGGAAATGCAAATCAAAACCACAAGAAGATACCACCTCACACCTGTTAAAATATCTGTTATCAGTAGGAAAAGAAATAACTAGTTTTGGAGAGGATGGGGAGAAAAGGAGTTCTCTTACACTGCTGGTGGAAGTGTAAATTGATGCAATCACTATGGGAAAAAGTATGGAGTTTCCTCAAAAAATTAAGGATAGAGCTACTGTATGACCCAATAATCCGTCTGGGTATCCACCTGAGAAATTTAAAAACACTAATTCATAAAGATATATGTACCCTTATGTTCACGGCAGCATTATTCACAATAGCCAAGACATGAAAACAATCTAAGTGTCCTTTAATGAATGCTTGGATAAAGAAGTAGCACTTAAGTGTAATGGAATACTACTCAGCCAAATAAATAATAAAATATTGTCATTTACAACAACATGGATGGACCTAGAAGGTATTGTGTTAAGTGTATTAAGTCAGACAGAAAAGGACAATAACCATATGATTTTACTCATATGTGGAATATAAAACAAAAATCAACAAATGTACAAATATAGCAAATATACAAACAAACAAACCCACTCATAGATTACAGAGAACAGAATGGTAGGTACCAGAGGGAAAGAAGCGTCAAAAACATGGTGACAGAAATGGATTAGACTTCAGGTAGGAAGCACACAATAGAGTACATGTGTGAAACATTATATCTAAAATGTATGTAATGTTATTAACCAATTAACCTCATAAATAAAAACAATTTTAAAGATTTTGAATTCTTCCCTTCCCTATTAAAAATATACTGAATAGATTTAGAAATAACTGTCTTCAGAAATATTTTAAAGAGATATAAATAAATTCTAGATAAATATTATGAATAAAGATATGTTTATAACCCTAATTTTCAAGCACTGAACTCCAAAACTGAATGTGAAATGGACTTGCTCTTTTAAATAGCATTTATTACACTCAGATAGCCATTCTTTGTTAATACCAATTATTCCATTTTTAAATGCTGGCTACTCTTCACATGGTGTCTCATATCCTTACAAAATTCTGCATTATTAGATGAGCATTATTAACCCCAGTTTACACAGAGGAAATCTAAGGATTGGAGAAATTTTTTTCCAAAATTTTCAACATAAGAGATAGAACAAAGGCTCTAACTAATGCTTGACTACAAAGCACTTATTTACTTCTTGCATACAATTAGCCTGTATCCAATCTTTTGGTTTTGGTTGGGAATTTTGACAAACTTCAGGGAATAAATAACTTTCTTAGCTTAAAACTGGTATTTGTGATCATTAAATTTAGCTCAATTTTAAATTTTAATAAATTTCCTAAGTTCTAGACACAGTGAATTTTCTACCATGATTCCATATACAGATTTTTCCTTAAGGACCCTACCAAAATGAACTATTTAGACTGAGGCACTATTAATTTTCTATATTGGAGCACACTCACCAGATACATAAAGTGTAGAGCATGACTTATTCTATAAATTTTGGCAAAGTATGCCAAAACAGGTATTAAGTATTTAAAATTTTTGAAGAGTACTTTCTAAGATACTCATAAAGAACTCAAATATCCAGGAAAAAAGGAAGTAAATTCTCTCTCTTACACTTGTATGCAATTTGCTCACTCAAAATTCAAGGGTGGTAAGATCCTATGCCTCCAAGTCCAGTAATGTCGAGTCAGTGTCAAAGTGGTGGCCTAAAATTTGACCATGTATAATATTGCAGATAAGAAAGTAGAACAGATTACTTAGTGTTTCTTAATTAAAATATGGTAATTGTGGTTTTCCTTTGGGTCCTACTTTCATACTCCACACCGAAAAATATAATGTTCTTTGCATGCAAAGATGTGCTACCACTTTACTGTCTGTATGTAGCAGAATTTGAACTGCTCTCCTGGGAGTAGTAAGATGCAGATCTATCCTTTTACTCTCCTGGTCTTTCTCTTTGACCATGGTTGCTTGAAGGACAGGGAATAGATTCTGTGCCACTTTGGTGGACTTCTCACTTTTATGTCATTAGCACTCAGCTCTGTACAGCTGGTATAGCCAGACACCAAGATTTAGAAGTTGGTACTTTTACAACAGTACTGTCCAGTTTCCATTAAATGGTTATAATGCAAAGTGATGAAAGAAAGGTTTGCTGATTATTAATATAGGCAACATTGTCTCTATGTTTTTCTTTCTTCTCCATGAGTTATTAAATATTTAAATCCTTTTTGGGACTGAAATGATTTGGCTCTTTTCCTTCGAAAGAATTATGTCTATCTGCCTTACTCATAATGTGTATTTGAAGTATTTTTTTAATGCTATAAAAGCAGGATTCTCAAAGAGCACTCAATTGAAGATGATCTAAGTAATGGGAAGAGAAATTGGGAAGCAGATCTGAAAGTGTACCTCTATAAGGCTTGGCTGTGCACTGAATTCAGGTGATGTCTGCTGTTACAATTAGCCAAAGTGTCTAATTGTTGGTAGGTTGCCCTGAAATTAGTAGGGTTTTGAAACAGGAAGAGGCTCACTTCTATACCTGGGTGTCATAGGGAATTCTTGTGTTGAAGATATGCTGTAAGGAATAATGGCGCCTACTTACTGAAGTTACATGCTCACTGGTAAAACTAAGCCAGATTGAAAACTTCAGAAACCAGATGAAGGCCAGCTGCTCTGAATGTAGATGACTGGCTGACAAATAGGCTTCAGGCTGCCTATGTGTGAGATAGAGGAAAAACTCAGAGGACAGGAGATTATGGGGTCACTGAGCCATAGATACATCTGCCAAGAGTAAAGGAGGTGATTGCAAAGTGGTACTGAATGACCTACAGACTAGAGCTGGAGAATGGGAGGGTTAGATAGAAGCATCACTCTCCATCTAGGGGCCAGGAATTTACAGGGATGGAGACAATTTCAGGCAGGATTGGAGGATATTCTGAAATTCTAAGATTGAGCTAGAATTTAGTATGTACATGTCCTTGCAGTGCTGAAGTGGTACTAAATGGCCCATCTTGAGGGATGTCTGATATCAACTAAGTGATTGATTTGGATCTCACTGTAGACTTGATGTTAATATTTGCCATCCCAAATTAGGAGCTCATCACCTTATACCTGATCTATGGCAGTAGGTCTCTAATAGGACTTTGTCCTAAGTCTCTCTTTGCCACAATCCTTCCTCTTCATTGTCTACTTTATAAAATACTAATTTATACTGGACTGGGAGTTAAGAAATCTGAGCAGTGGTCCTGAACTCCTTGTGTAACTTGAGTTTTTGATATTTAAGTTTACTTGAATATAAAATATGATTCTTAACTGGAGTTGTATTAACACATAGGAGTGTTTGGAAATACTTAGGTGTATTTTGTTTTTCTTTGTTTTGGTTGTCATAGTGACTGATAAGGTAGAGGTACTCCTGACAGGAGTAGGAATAAAGGTCCTGCAGTGGTGTGAGACAATTACACACATCAGAGAATGCCTTCCCATTATATCAAGTCTTTTCTTATTGAGAACTGATCCCTGAATTGCTCTCTAAAGCCCAATTTCACACAAAAATCATCATATTATTCCTCTCAAATTCATTCAATAGACTCAAAAAAAGTTCCAACTCTCCCATATGGTTTTCAAAACTTTCCAAAAACCAAAGAATTTATCACCAACACTGAAATACTGAAGGACTGGTCACACCGAACTATAATTTATTGTCTCTCTACAGACCTTTCTCAATATTAAATCTGCAACTCTGCTTATTCTATGTTTTCTGTGGGGTTGTCCTTCCTCTTATTTTGTACCTAGCTGATTTTACTGATTTTTCTAGTTTTAGGTTAAGTACCTTATTTTAAAAGATAACTTTCCTTGGTCTTTTTTGAACTTCTGTGGCATTTGTCCTAACATCTCACTTGGCACTCAATCAAATTCTAATTTCTCTTGTTACTTAGCTCTGTGTGTATTTTTCTGGCTTCAAAAATAGAATACAAACTTGTAAAGAGCAGGGGTCATATCTTATATTTCTTTGCATTTTACAGTGTTCATAGCAGGCCATGCATTTAATCAATATTTGTGGGGTAAAATCATATCACAGAAAACACAATTAATATTTCCCATCACCCTTTCCATTTTTTATAGGTCTTTCTGTCTCTTCATTCCTTAGGCTGTGTGCTGTTACAGTAGGAGGGACCTGATATTTGTTTTCATAGAGGCTGGGTCTTTTTTATTTCCTCTGGTGTTCTGCCTCTAGATCTGATATCCTCTGTCTCCCAGCTTTTCTCTCTGTTGCTTTGCTTTATTTTACCTGTGTCTGTGCAAAGCTACCAGCAGAGACAGGATGGGAGGGGGTTGAAAACTTGAAGAACGGATTCAGTTGGAGAGTGGATGAATTAGGAAAAATACAAATGGCTGATGCACATTTATGCCCTTTCATAGTTATTTGTCAGAGTCTTTTTGACTGATGCAGGTGGCATTTTATCATTAATGTTGATGATATTCTATGTAATTGTGATTGAGATATTCAATCACATCAAATAAATGTTTTAGAACAAGTAATGCAAGTGGTACTCAATCTTGTTCTTTCAACAGAAAGGTTTTAATATTTATATTTTCAAGTTAATTTTTTATAAATGTAAAAATTTATATCTTTAGGGGGTTCACTTTACATTGAATAATATATACTTTCATTTTATTGACAGTGAATCTGTCTGCATTACTCTGTTTCCTTTATCATATGTAGTTATCCTATATTGCTAGTGAAACACGCCTTAAATACGTTGAAGAGCTTAGACATTTTAAATAAATTAAAATGACATCTTTCAGGTTGATGCAGAATTTTGAATTTGTACACTATCATCTCCAGACTACACATCTTATCCTTTCTGAAATGTTATAAAAGTGCCACCAGAGAGTGGATGATGCATACTGAGCTGGGAAGTTGGGGAACTGCTTTTCTATAGTCTGTGAATGTGTCTGCTACTGAGTGTGTGGTATCTGGAGTGTCCTGACACCCATGTAACACTTGGAGATGTGCATGTACAACTCCCTCCCTGCAGGGTCACGTACACATTTTATGTATATGCAGAAAGAAAAAGTAACATGCTTTCAGTACTGTCCTAAAACAATGATATCTAAGATTACTCTATGGAAGAAAAATTCATTTGATCATACTGACATTAAACCATATAGTTGTGTCTCTCAGAATATATAAATGATTTTCCTGAAAAAGTAATAAAGGATTTTTGTTTTGTACAATAGGCTTTCATTAAAATGGGTGCTGATACACCAAAAATAGGCTCTTCCCTTGAAAGCTTAGGCTTTCAAGTAAATTGTTATTTTCCCAGTTTCTTCTGAGGTATCCACTGTGGTTCTCTGAAATAACTCTCTGTGGGGGCCAAATATACAAGTATTTCTTTTGTTCCTATACCACTATTTTTCATTTTTTACCTCATTGTAATAAATAATCCAACTCTACAAGATATTTTATGAGTAGTTCTCAGTGTCTTCATCTCCTAAGATCCTGGTGGATTTTATGAAAAGATGGTATAGATACTTAAAAAATGTTAGTCAGGACATAAAAAGGAATTTGCTCATAATATTGTCAGGAACTGATTAGACATAGAAAAGAACTATGTTTTGAATTTTGGTTTGAGAAAGGAAGGGTCGAAAAGGATATAGGGATAATAATTCTGAAAGGCAATGACAGGTGGCAGCCTTTCATGGTTCAGCAGTAGGTAATCCACAGGTAATGAAGAAAGGTAATAAAATAAACCAGGGAAGAGCAGGTGGCAGGATGCGAACAGAGTACACCCTGGTGTCTGGTGGTTTTCCTCGGTTTTTAGTTCATGTATACATTATTGAAGATTCTCCAGGTCTATGAATAGACAGAAGTTTAGAATCAGTCATATGTGGCATAGCAGTTTCATC
Organism: Lyroderma lyra; assembly: GCA_004026885.1. Classification (NCBI taxonomy): domain Eukaryota; kingdom Metazoa; phylum Chordata; class Mammalia; order Chiroptera; family Megadermatidae; genus Lyroderma; species Lyroderma lyra. The sequence goes on from PVJL010008033.1 coordinate 19,451, forward strand.
ATCTTCAAGAATTCACATGTAACTGATAGGCCTTAGGAAGCACAACTCCAGGCACAAGTGTTAAGAATCTCCTGACACCACATTTTCAGTTTTCTTTAGACTGGACTGATTTTCAGTAGAAGCAATTGTATAAGACAAAAGAAAAGGCAGAAGGCAATCTGAAGATGGGTCTAAGGAGTTAAGTGAGTCTCCCCAAGTCACCATTTATTCTATAGAGAAGTATGAATATGGTTCAGCACTTTGAGGGACAGACAACCCTAGATCTTGGCCGTGAAGAAGTAGTTCTGGCCCTGCAAGAAGAGGCAGAGCCTGTGAACCTATGAACTGTGGGTAGCGGGAGTTGGTAGGGTTACCTCTCCAGCACTGTAACTTCGGAGCCTCTGGAGGTGCTGTCGATGTGTCAGATGGTTGGGAAGACGACCGTTCTGAAGAGGGATTCGGGGGTCAATGAAAGTGGTAGCTCGACTATTGTGATCCACGAAGAAAGACTGCAGAGAAACCAGTAAAAAAAAGCACCTTGTGAGAATACAGTCAGTGATGTAAGGGAATGTTACAGGGCTCAATCATCATGTTTATTTTTGTCCTTCCTTTTTATCTACTCAAAATTAGATTGAAGACTGGGACATTATATATCTGTTTGCTCAGTAATTGGATAAACAGTACCAGTCATTGATCAACACCTTACATTATGGAGTTATAGAGTAGTAATCATAACACTTTATTTAACATGGAGAAATAGAGCCTTTAATGGATAAGTAGTGCTAGTAGTTAATGTAAAGCATTTTACTTTATTTTTTAAATAAATGTTTATTTTTTTTATTATAGAATAAGCAGTTTCACTGAGAAAAAACTTTAGAGATAAAAAAGTAGGAAGAACCAAAATTATCTCATGTACTACAATCTAAAGGCAAGCACCAAGATATTTTGGTGATTTTTTTTCCAGTTGTTTTCCTTTTCTTATGCAAATATACAAATATATACTCGTACATATTTCCCCCATATCAGCACTTAAAATTTTCTTACTAGATTTTTTGCCTATTATTTTATGAGCATTTTCCTAAGCTATTGAATAGTCTTTTAACACAGAATTTTAATAAGTATATGGTATTCAGTTTAATGGATGCATAGTAATTAATTTCACTAGACACTACTTTTTTATTATTTTAAAATAATGTTTCAATAAATACTCTCCTACATAAATCTTTGTGGCATTTCTGATTACAGCATATGTTCCAATATGTTGACAAAAGTTATTTTTTAAATCCAAAATTACCTCTCATAAAAGAGAAAATTAATATTTTTTGTTTTACAAAATCTTTTGTATTATACTACAAAACAACATTTAAGATACTGTCTTTTGAAAACATAATTTTTTTTCAAAACGTAATTTTTGGTGAAGATATCTTCACCTTAAATGACCTCAATCAATGTTCATTTTAGAGACATCCAGATGTCACCAGACAGAAGTAGAAAGAAATCTGTATACAGAGAAATATTATTGGGATGTTTAAGCTTATAATTTCAAGTATTAGATGGCATTGTAAACAAGTCTTTTAAAGATCTCTGTAAGAAGTTATACAGGAAGTGGTTTCATTATGGAGATAAAAAATATCCCCCCTACCCCCACAGGACAAAGGTAAATAACAACTCTTTTAATACGATGTGAATCAGTATCTGTGGCTTGCAATGAAATTTCTCAGGACAGCATCCCACACAGATTAAAAAAGACTGTATGTCCGCAAGTTGAATGGAACTAAAGATGATATGCCTTGAAAAACTATTAGGTGGCTCAAAAAGTAATGCTAGTGATACCAAAAATGTGAGCAAAGAATGTGAATAAGAACAGAATGTGAATGAAAAGCTAACATTTAGTAACATGTTCATATAGCATGAGATTGTAAATATAAAATTATAAGCTAAACTAAAAAATATTAGACATTTTATTATTCAACTCTATGCCTAGAAGTTTATAAATTAAAGTTTATATAGGTTTCTTACTTCTTAAAATTAATTTTCAGTATAACTTAGTTAACTTTTAGTATAAATTTTTAATGCTGTTATTATAATTTTGTGGTTAAAAGTTAGAAAAATATTATGTTTATTGATTCATATTAACATACTACTTTCACAAGAACTGTACAGATTTATCATCTTACCAAAAGTCCATAAACCTTTTTCTGAGTATTTGAAAATCTCTTAGAAATGTTCAATGGTAAATAATTATAAGTTAAAGTTTAAAAGGGAAGCCAAATATTTTCTTGCAGGTTCACTGGCCAATTTCTTTATTGGAATACTGTCTACTTTGTTCACTCCCCTTTTGTTGTTGGTATGTTAAGGTTTTCTTATTTATTTGTAAGTATGCTTAGTTACTAACCTGCCTTCAAATTGCTTTTGAATTTTGTTTGTTTGCTTTATAATACACAGAATATTTTATATTCCTATGTGTTCAAATCTCTCAATTATTTCTCTCTATCTAGAGGTCAGTTAAATGCTCAATTATATTTTTCCAGCTTTAATTTTGGTGGTTAGTTGTATGATGTGAAGTTGTAATTTGATTTTTTTCTCCAAAGGCCCATTTTTTCCAAATCACTCATTCCCTGTTGTTTTGTTACATATAAATTCTTAGAAATACCTTATTCATTGGATCTGCCACCATATGACTTCTGGCTTTTCCCCAAAGTCAAAATTACCATGATAGGTAAAGAATTTTGATTCAATTCAGGACATCAAGGCAGGCTTTGACAATGCAACTAAAGACACAAAGAGGACTTTCAGAACTGCTTTATTAAGTGACAGGAGCAATGGGATAAGTGTGTCCGAGGTAAGAGGGAGTATTTTGAGGGGGATCAATGGCAATGTGTCTTTTACTGTAATAAATTTTTTAAAAATGTAAACATTAACTGTATTGTTTGATCATACCTTGTATGTAATTTGTGTCTGCTCATCATATTAAATGCTTTTATCAAATAAACTACTTTTGTAAGTATATCGACTTTGTTTTTAACTTACAAATGATATTTGTCTCTTTTACAAAGGCCCTTTAACATTTAACCTTCTTTCTTGTAATATTGGTGAAAACTTCTAGAACAATGTTAAATACATGTGGCAGCTGCAATATTCTTGCTTTTGATTTTTATAGGAAAACTAGAATCCAATTGTAAAATAGAAAGAAGACATTATGTTAAAACAGCCTTTATTACATCATACAAATATATTTACATTTCTGGATTACTGAGACTAATATTTCGTTTTAAAAATATAAATACATATTTTGTCAAATACTTTTCTAGCATTTCTTAAAATAACCAACTAGAATTTCTCATATAAATTATTGATTAAAATACTAGAGATAATAGATTTACTAGTAGTAAAAGACCCTTAACATCATTGTGAGAAAATCTATTAAATTGTGGTGTATCATCCTTTCATATACTTTCTAATTCAACTTTATGTTTTAATATGAACTTTTTGAAACTTAGGTGAGTTTTATCTACATATATGTTTTTAATTCAGATTTCCCTAGTTTTACTTTCTCAAGAGTGTGCGTGTGTGTGTAGCTTTACACAATTTGATCACATGTATATTCATGTATCCACCAGCACAGTCAAGATATGGACAGTCTCATCACCACAAGGACCTTTCATCTTGCCCTTTTATAATCACACTTAGCCTCCCTCCCTTATTCCTTTACTCCAACTCACCTTTAACCCCTAGCCACCCACTTATCTGTTCTCCATTTCTATAATTTTGTCATTTCAAGATTGCTATATCAATGGAATCATACAATATGTAATCTTTTAGGATTGTCTTTGTTTTTTCCATTCAGCCTAATTCCCTTGAGACTCATCTAATTTGTGGCATGTATCACTAGTTCATTAACTTTTTTATTGCTGAGCAATATTCTGTGGTATGAACGTACCAGACTTTTTGCCAATAACTTTTGCTTTTCTTGGTAGTTTCCTTAGCAAATTTATGGCTGCTTTATAAAATGAACTATGAAGTTTTCATACTTTTTCCTGTGTTCTGGAGTAGATCATAAAGATATTTGGGACTAGGCATTGATGCATTTTCTAATTTATTCCATGATTATAAGTCTATTTAATTTTTTACATTTCCCGAACCAATTTTTTTTATTACTTATATATTTTTAGAAGTTATTTATTTCTTCCAGACTTTCTAACATTGGTCTCAAACATTTATATAAAGATACATGCATTTCCTTTATTTTCTTTTTCAAACTCCTGTAAATCCCTTATATTTCTTTTCTTGGTCTTATTTCCTATTTTTTGTTAGATTGATTTTTCTTCTAAAGCAACTCTTACAACTTATTTCTCATATTTTTTTCCTAATTCACACATTTTTGGGTTTTGATTTATTATTTCAGACAAATTTTGAAATAAATATCCGCTTTAGTTACTGTAGCTTTTTTATTTTTTCTCTATTGATTTGGAAAGATTTTATATTTATTTTTCTTGTTTTATAATTAAAACAGTCAATGCTGCTAAACTTTTGAGTACAGCCTTTTTATATCTCATGTTTTATTAAATATTGTTCACATGTATTTTTAATAATTTCTCAATGTGTTTATTTAAAACACATTGTCAAAAAAAATAAAAAAAAATAAAACACATTGTCACCTAGAGCATTGTTTTGAATCTCCAATAGGCAAAATATTCATTTTTTATGGTTATTTTAAAATCATTATTTAAAATTTAGCTTTATTGCTTGTGGCCATGGAATGCAACCTATTTTCTAATTTTTGTTTTTTTGGTATTTTTTTTTTTGGTATTCTTTGTGTCATAGAATGTGAACCCTTAAAGAAAAAGTTCCAAAAGATCTTAAAGAGAAGTAGTAAGCTTTGTTTTCTTCCTTTTCTAAAATAGTGTTATGTAAAATATACATAACATTAAATTTGCCATTCTAATCTTTTATTTTGGCGAGGGGAGGTAGTTCCCTGGCTGGGAATTGAACCCAGGCCACAGCATTGAGAGTGCCAAATCTTATCATTTTTAAGTGTACAATTTAGTGTTATGTTGTGCAACCATCACCACTATCCATCTCCTAAACATTTTCATCTTTCCAAATTGAAACTGTACACATTAAACAATAACTCCTCATTTCCGTCTCCCCCAAATCTCTGGTAACCTCTATTCTACTTTCCATCTCTATAAATTTGACTAGTCTAGATCCATCATAAGAGATATAATATTTGTTATTTTTGTGTCTGTCTTATTTTACTTAGCATAATGTTTTCAAGGTTAATCCTTGCAGCATTTCTTAGAATTTCATTCCTTTCTAAGGATGAATAATATCCCATTGTGTTCATTGTAACACATTTTGTTTACCTACTCATGCAGGCTCTACTTTTTCTACCTTTATTGAGGTATAATTGACAAATAAAATTTTTAGATAATTATGACAGAGTAGGCAGAAAGGATGATATGAGCAGGAAAAAGGAGAACTTGCCCCAGTCCAATATCAGTTGCCTCTAAATTTAAAAGATAAAATCATCAGAAAAAAAAAGTAAAGTAAGGGTCTTGTCTGTTAAGAGGCCCATTAATAGATGGATATCCCTAAATTAAAGAGGAAAGAAATGCAAAGGAAGGAACTGGCCTGTTGGGAGGCTGATTTAGATACCCCTAAAATAAAGAGATAAAGTCCTCAGGAAAGAAATGCAGAATAAGGAACTAGCCGCAGCCCATTACCAGCTATCCTCAAATTGGAAAGATAAGGTGATCAGAGACATGCAAAACAAAGGGAAAATAGCCCCACTTACCTAACCATAAATCCGGCTTCCCAGAACTCTGCTATTATGTAGCTTTGCTTCTTTCAAATAAAGCACAAAAGAGGGAGAGTGGGAGAAAATTCCACCCATAGATGTAAGAACCCCCAAACCAATGGAAGGAGATGCTGATTCCCTCCCTTGGGTCAGTTTGCTCCACCTCTTAGAGTGCATTTTCTTTACAAATAAACTCTTTACTATCTTGTGCTTTCACAAACTGTCTCTGGACTGAAATCTTTCTTTCAAGAAAACAAGGACCGAGGAGAAATTGCCATTTCATAGTAACAATAAAGTCTATGAAAGTTCAATTTTTAAAAAGGACTTAATAATGTAAGTTCCATAATAAAAATTACATTATTCCAATCCAGACTTATTTTGTATATTTAGTCTGTCAAGCTGATGGATATGAAACACATCGTCTACTATAATTGCATTTTTTCATTTCCATTCATATTTCTTTTTCAGTTTTTTCATATGATAGGATATAATGTTATTTGACTCCTAAGGTATATGATTATTGTATCTTTATTTTAATTGTGTTACTGATAAATATAAAATTTTTCTTTGACTTCATTTAATGATTCTGGATTTGAATTCTTCTTTATATGATATTAATATACCACCATTAATTTTTCTGTTATGGTTTTCCCACTGTATTAATATTTATAGTTTAATTTTTAAACTTTCTGAATCAGTTCTTAGTTATGTTTTTTTATAAGCCAGATCTGCTTGTTACTGAATATGAAAATGTTTCCTTTTGATATGTAAGTTTATCCTATTTCCACCTACTTTCATAACTTTCATGCTTGGCTTTACCTTTGTTATCTTATTTTTATTATTCTTTGTTTCCTTGTGTGTGCGTGTGTGTGTGTGTGTGTGTGTGTGTGTGTGTGTGTGTGAGTGTGTGTGTGTATTTGTGTTTTTTTATATAAGTGCATTATGTTTATTTTTTTGGAGGAATTTGGAAGGGAAAAATCTTGTTTTAAATGATACAAACTATTTCTTCTTAAGTTTGTCAAATAACTATATTTAACTTGTGTTTTTCAAATTACTAGTGTTTTTTTATTAGTTTCAGGTATACGAAAAAACATAATGCTTAGACATTTACAGACCTCACATAGTGACAACCCCAATAGGTCTATTTTCTACCTTACATAGCTATTACAGTACCATTGTATTTTCTATGCTGCATTCTACATTCCATGACTATACACACACACACACACACACACACACACACACACACACATATAGTGTTGACATTCAGTTGACATTCAACATTATTTTATATTATTTTGAGGTGTACAGAGCCGTGGGTAGGCATTTATATAATTTATAAAGTGCTCTCCCGATAAGTCTAGTGCCCATCTGACACCATGCATAGTTTTTACAACATTATTGACTATATTTCCTATCTGAATTTCACATCCCATGACTATTTTGTGACTGCCGATTTCCATTTCCTAATCTCTTTACCTTTCTCATCTAAAAAAACATCAGTTTGTTCAAAGTATCCAATGTGACTCCTTTACACTCAACTGGGAACTTGGCAAAACTTTGCTTGCCCTTCTCACTTACCTGTTTCTCATCTTTTTCATTCTAATTTGGGGATATTGATCCATTATGTTCCTTACAACTATTCCTTCTTTATTTTATGTATTTCCCATATTTTATTGAGGTTTTTTCCCAATATATTTTAAAAACAGTTGTTTTTATATTTATGCATTTGATTTATTTAAATGTGCTCACCACCAGTCCTTTTATACTATGATTTTCCCTTTATTAATTTCCTGTTCTACTATATTTGTGACTCATCTTGAGAATGGCTTGGGTGTTCTCTTAGGATAGGTAAAAGAGTAGGGTGAGCTCTGAAATTTTGCACATGAGGTTGTTTTCCTAAGGTATATACACTTGAATGATACCAGTTTGGATGAATATAGGATGATTGTATTACAGTATTTTTTCATCAATAACCTCTAATTCTGTGCATTTTTATAGTTTTAAGAATGGGAAATTTAAAGCTTCTCTAATATTTATTCTTTTGAAGGTAAATGTCACATTATCATGGCTATATATTGCCATGGTAAGATTTAAAAAAAGACATTCAGAATATGTATAGATACAGTGTTTATTTTCATTAATTGTAGTGTAACTCAGTAAGTCCAATTGATCTGCTCACCTTAATGATTTGTTTTAGATCATTCTGATTTCTGCCTCATGAACATTTATAAGCCATTTATCCAACATAGATTTATTGATTGCCAACTATGTGCCAGGCATTATTCTAGAATCTTGGGATTTCATCAATGAGCAAAACAAAGATCCCTGCTTTCAAAGAACCTAAAATTCTGCTAAGATAAACAAAAAGAGAAAACCTAACAAATATGTTAATTATATAGGGAGCACATGGGTTAGGGGTCTTGGAGGGGATTATAGTATTAAATAGGGTAGGCCTTGCTGAGAAGGTGAGATATGTATTTTTCTTTCTCAGTTTTTGTGTTGTAAAAAATTTTCCTTCATCATTTGCAATCCAATTCCTTTCCTCTGCTTTGCAGCCTGTTTCTATATTCAGATTCTCTATTAGTGATCTGATTTTACATGGCACCATTTCTGCTCTGTTTTATCCCTTGGCTATTACATTTTGTTTTTCTTTGCAATCTTAAAAAGTTTATTTTCAGCCCATTTTCTTTTCTTTTTTGTAATTGTAGTAAGAACATTTAATATGAGATCTACTCTCTTAACTCATTTTTAAGTGCACAGGACAATATATTAATTTATAACTGAAATTCTATACCCACTAAACAGAAATTCCCCATTTTCTCCTTCTCCCAACCCCTAGCAAAGACTATTCTATTATACTCTGTTTCTATGAGGTTGACTATTTCAATATTCATATTAGTAGAATCATATAGTACTTGTCCCTTCTGTGACTGTCTAATTTCACTTAACATAATGTCTTTCAGGGTTATACATGTAGCCTGTTTCAAAATTTTCTCTTTTTATTTTATTTTTTAATATTTTTATTAATGTATAGCTAACATATGATATATTAGTTTCAAGTGTACACCATAGTTATTCTACATTTATATCTCTAAAGAAGTGATCATCTAACATAAGTCTAACAACCATCTAACACTGTACCATGCTATCATATTATTGACTGTATAACCTATGTTGTACAGTATATCTTTATGACTAGTTTTATACCTGGAAATTTGGACCTCTAAAGGGTAAATAATATTTTATTGCATGTATATACCACATTTTGTTTGTACATTCATCCTACAATAGACATTTAAATTATTTTCATATCTTGGTTATTGAGAATAATGGTGCAAAGAACATGGGAGTGCAGCTATTTCTTCAAGATTTTGATTTCAATTCTTTTCAATATATACCAAGAAGTAGGATTGCTAGATCATATGCTAGTTCTATTTTCTTATGTCTGCTTTCTTTCAGCTTACTTCATGTTTGTGACTTCTTTTTGCTCAATAGAAGTCATGTGCTCCTGTGTCATTTTGTGGATCATAAGCAGATATCTATTAAAAACTCGTTACTGTTTTCTGAAGAAAATTATGCCACTAGATATGATTTTTCTCAGATCACGATTCTTTTTCCATCATGGAGTAGTAGGTCTTCATAGGCCCCTTCTTGCTTTGTTGTTTTCATTCCTGCCTCCATTTCATACCTGCCCCAGACAGAATCTCTGACCCCCAATTTCACACCCTCAGCCCTATCACCTCTCGGGATGATAACGACAATCTTTTCCCACACACTCCAAAGGTCCAGGTATTAAGTCATACTCAGGGGCTTGTGGGAGAGGGGTTTGTGGCTCCCAGGGGGTTGGGGAACTATAGCTTTGTAGGTTACACAGTGGAACTGTGTAATGCAGTTTCCCATTGAGAGACATGACTGCTGGTGAAGCTTCTGATCCTTTGACCTTAGACAACGAAGGAGTTCTCTCTACAAAAGTTTACAAAAGGTTACATAGGGACAGTTCTTCAGTAAACTTTTTGCCCTGTCCTATAAATACATTAAGATGACTGATGGTGATTAAGAAAAAACATTCTCACTTTAGCAAATCAGGTAGGCTTCTAAAGCATTTCTGGAAAAGACCAGTTTGGTTAAGGTCACATAAAGGCAAAATGCAAGTTAGTTAACATGATGCAGATTCAATACATCCCATCACTGTTTGACAGGCTGTTTTAATGCGAACTGAAGGCTTATTAGGGAAATCTCAATGATTAATCTACTAATGTCACTCCAATTTAAGAATGTTTTTCCCCCTGAGAGTTAGTTAGCTGTCTAAGAATGCAAACATTAGAAAAGTCATTGAACAGAATCTGGTTTCAAGTTTCAAAATGAAATTTAAAAAGATGTAGACAGTAATTCTCAACTGGGCATGATTTTGCCCCCCAGGGGACATATAGCAAGGCCACAACTTGGTGGGGATGCTATTACAGTGGGCAGAGGACAGGTATGTTGCTAGACATCCTACAATACACAGGACAGAAACCCTGCTGTGGAGAGTTACTCTTCTCTTTCTCCTGGTGGCTAATAGCACATCTCAGACCCACAAGCTCTCCTTTCCTCACCGAACTCCCTCCCCACTTTCTCACTGTCTTCTCCTTCAAGGAAAGAGTCACTTTAATGAAAGGCCTACACAACAGTCACACTCACCTTTCCCTGTGGGTCCGTTTTGATCTCCCAGCCCCGGGGCAATTCCAGCTGCGTGTCTGCAAACAGGTTGATGAAATTCACCAAGTCCCGGTTGTGCTGATAGCGTTCAAAATTGCGTGCATCCCGCCGGACTTTAAGAATCATGTGCTTTAAGCAGGTGCTACTGGTGAAGACTCGGTAGGCATTCTGAGACGGGGTCAGAGCCAATTAGGGTAGGGGGCGGAGGATTAGGAAAAACACAGACCAAGTACACTTTGAGCACCTTAGTGTGATGTAATGTAATTGCTACACAGCAATTTATTGTGAGCTTTGAGGAGGTAGCCTCAGAAGCAGAGATCTTGCTCACAGATTAGATGAGCAAGCAGAAAAGGTACATGGACTTGATTTAGATCCCAACTTTACCTGCTGCTCTGTAGCCCTGGACAGTAACCTCCCCAGGCATCTCAACGGCTTTCCTCTCCCCTCTCTCCGCTCTCTCTCAGCAGCTTGGCTCTCTTGAGACTTTGCCTCTCTGAGCATCACTCCTGTCCTTCCTCTATGGATGTTTCTTTGACTACACAGGTCTGCCCTTGTTCATCTTATCTGTCTACAACAGGGAGTGTTAATTTAGGATTCCTGGGATTTAAGGCAGGACTTCATAGGTCTGGCACTCCTTTGAATTCTCTTTACAAATGTCTGTGTGTAGAGGAGCTGGGGAGATGAGAAAATGGAAAAAAGTTTCAAGAGTTTCTAATTGTGCAAATGACAATTTTATGATACATGGGGATACTGTGTGTGTGTGTGTGTGTGTGTGTGAAATAAAAGACTGCTTGCAGCCACAGTAGGCTGGCACAATGGCTCCTGCTGGTTCAGGGACCCTTGGTGCCCAGTGCTGAAGCCATCAATTTTTGACATCTTTGTCCCCCTTTGGTACTCACCCCTGCACCACTGAGCAGCTGAGTCTAACCACTCTATATCCCAGAGGCTTCTCAAATATAGCCTGCTAAAAACTGATCTCTTCCTCCTCCTCTCAAAACCTTTGTCACCTCATCGAACTATACCTGCCTAATGGAATCACCACCTAACATAGGTGCCCAAAGCAAAAATAACTTAGACTTTCTAGAGTTCTCATCACTCATCCCTCCTCAAACACAGTGTTTTCAAACACTGCTATTGATTCTGAACTTGAGTCATTCCCTTCCATGTGACCAGCCCCTTACTTAGGGCAGTCCTCGATCATCTCTCACTTGAAACAGCCTCTAGTCCTCTCCCACACTCCAGGGAAAGTATTTCATCAAACTCCCTAATCACATAATGCCATGTCTAAGACTGCTGTTGGTTCTTATTGCCTGTTGAAGTAGATCCAGGCTCCTTTTCATGTCTTACCAGGTTATTCTCTACTTACCCTCCAAGCTCCTCTTCCCACCTCTACCAGTCATTATACTCCAGCCACACAGGACCCAACCTCAGACCTCTTCATAAGTGGGTCCTTTCTCCCTCTGCCTGGAACTTTTTCCCCAGCCACTTTCAACCTTTAAGACTCAATTCAGTAGTTGCCTCCTCAATAGGGTGAGCAGATGTACTGTTTTAAATGGGATAGAAAACAATGGTACTATCCTGTTTCAAATGCTATGTCTGGTCAGGCTACTGACATCTTGAATTTAGCTCAGTGAGACTAGGCTGACCACATGTACCATTGGAAACAGGACAGTACCATTGTTTTTTGTCCCATTTAAAATGATACCTCTGGTCAGCCTACTCCTCAGGAATGGTACATCTGGTCAGCCTACTCATCTGTCTCCTTTCTCCTGTGTTTATAGAGCATTTCATTTCTCACTGAGGACAAGCCCTGTCCTGTCATGTTAAACTGATCTTTTTACATGTCTGTTGCTCCACAAAACAGGGAGCTTCTGCTGTTTAGGTGTCACCCAAATCTGTTTTTGTGATTCCAGCATTTAGATGTGTGCCTGAACTACAGAAAATGTTTGTTGAAGGAAATAATTAATCAATAAGTGATATTTGGTCATTGCTTTCTTGAAAGCACACACACACACACACACACACACACACACACACAGAGCTGAAAAAAACATTTGTAACACATTAAATTTAACTTAAGTATGATATGTGAAAAACTGTATTAGAAGGAAACCTAGTTATTTATCTAGGACAAATGTATTTTAAAGTTTCATTAATAAAAATGATTTTATAAAATGATTTAGGCTAAAAAAAATTGTCAACTTCAATATCTTGTTCCTTTAAAATTTTAACAATAATTAAACACATATTTTTTTTCCAAAGCACTTAACTCACATTAACACATTTGAGCCTAACAAAAACCTGAAGTGGCAATAGCATTTCCAAGTCTAGCTCTTCTCCTTTTTGGGAGATCACAGAGAGTAAAAGGAGTGGACTGAGCTTTTTTTTTTCTTTCTTTTTTTCTTTACTGGATCAAAATGCTACTCTCTACTTCTCAAGCTTGTGTTTTGTGTCTTGATGGAAGCCAGGCCAGGCTCACTCTGTGTCTTGGAACACTCACATAATTTGCATGCAGTATAGTAAAGAATTCCGGATTGGTGATGAACTTGACCGCTGGGGACTGCAGCAGCAAAGTGATTTTTTGTGAGTTCACTGAAGAAAGTGACCCTTCTCTCCTCAAATCTGAAAAAAGTGAAGCAAAGTAAAAGTGCATTGGAAGAAAGTCATTTTAAACACAGTACTTCCCTCTGTACACCAGCAGCACACAAGCCTTCACTTACACAGTTGGAATCGACTGTTGTTTCTAACAATAATCTGACCAGGCTTTAGTGATGTGACCAAATGTCACAGTGTTCTGACCAGGTATCACAGCAATCTGACCAGGGGTCATAGTGATCTGACCAGGCATCATATCCTTTGTGTATGTCAGTTAAGAAACATTATTTCCTAGGAGTTTTCCTGCATAACTTCAGTTAAGATCAAGTCCTTAAATATCTTGTCCCTTTTATGCCAGTGACGTTTTTCTTATTTTTTTTTTTACACATTGCTAATCATAGATATGATAGGTTGCTTGCAGAAATGGCAGCAGTTCTTGCCCTCCCTGCATCCACACCCTTCTGCATGAAACTTTGCAGCTTTTCCTCTTGAATCCAGCTCGCTGTGCATCTGGCTTTAACCAACAGAATTTGGCACAGGTTTGGAGCCAGCGTTTCAAGAAGCCTGTGTGTCCCCACTCTCACTCAGAACTCTGCCACCACTGTGACAACAAACTTGGGCTAGCCTAGTACAAAGTGAGAAGCCATAGAAACAGGGACAGCTACTCTAGCTGAGGCTCTCTCAGGGCAGACAGACCATGGCTGATTCAAAAATTAATGGAGGATGCATGTGTAAGCCCAGTGGTGTCCTGAGGAACCACCTAGTTGAGCTCTGTTCAAATTGCCCACTGCAAGAGTGTGAAACAAATGCATGGCCCATGAGTTTAAGCTACTAAACTTTGGGAGGTTTGTTACACAGCAAATGACAACAAATTTGATACCAAGCCAGAAATAAATTTTCTGCTTTATTGTTCCTCACGTTGTTAATTACTCAACCACTTTACGACATTTCTCTCAGAAGGTTGAATAAAGAAATTAATAATAGAAAAATCTAGTTGGTTTAGTTAGTATATCTGATAAAATAAATAAAATGGAGGCAATTAAAACTGCCAGTGAAACTGTGTACCTGCATTTAAAAGAGTTCATGAAAATGTCCACTATTCTGCATTGCCTTAGAGAACTGAGACCTGGCTGGACTGGGAAGCACATGCCTGCTTGCTCAGACTATGTTTTGAATTGTGTATTATTAGGATGTCATTGTGCTCATCTATGCCATTACAGTACAGAAAGTGAAAGCCAGTCTCCTATGCCTTTTGAATGTCCTCATCTGAGTTCTACTTAGGTAACTTGAAAGAAATGACAACCAGACCCCTGGTGGATGCCTATAGTATTTGGTAAAATGGCTCTTGGGCCATGTGCATAACCATAAGCCCATTCTTATGCCCAGGTTTCCTCCTTTAAAGGGAACTGTATTTTATTCCAAAAGTAAACCAGTAATTATTCCTATTTGTAGTTTTATTATATGGCTTTTTTCAAGTAGACCATGAATTTTTTATAAGTGGAAAATCCTTAGGATACCAACAAATAAATTTACTTAGCTAGAAATAATTAAGTCACTGAAAACATTTCCTTGGTGCGCAATTATCGTTGCAAACCCAGCCCCGAGTCCCCAGATTCATCTGCCCTCTTTTCTCCAGACTTCCAACCCATGGTGCTGGTGTTCTATTTATGTGAGTCTACTTCTCCTTTAGTTCCTGGGGAAACTTCTGTCTCCTTTATTTTGTTGGCACCTTGCCTCTTTCTCCTCTGCCCTGACATCTGCCCATCACCCAGAGTGCAGTACCATGCCACAAGGGAGGGTGAGGGGCTTGCACACTGTCACACAGCCACTGGATGCCATCTCAGGAATCTGGACACCTCTTTGGTCATACCTAAGCTTGACTGAGAAGATTCAACCTCTGAGTCACTGCCGCCACCTCCTCCGCTGCCACTTGCTAGGACTTGCTCACAACTTTGGTTGCCAGAATCTTCTTCGGGTCTGTCTGTTGCAATGGTTCGCTGAATATTTTGATACCTTTGCATCAGAAAATGAAAAGGCAGGAGTTAACTTTTGTGTATAGGCTTGTTGGGGGCTGGCGCTTTGACTCAGATAACTGAGGAAATCTGTAAAGAATTGAATGTCAGGAAAAAAATACTTAAAATTCTCACAAGAGAGGCAAAACAATTAGTGAGACAAGTATCTCTGGATAATTTGACTTCTCTTTTTTCTAGTAAGTTATAATGAGTTTCCAGTATGGTGACTTCTGAAAAAGCAACACAAATAGAAACTAATTATAAAAAAAAAACAAAACAGCCTATACCATGCATTAAACAAAATGTGGCTAAGTCTGAAATAGGTATGTGGAAAGTAATTGTGGGAAGTAACTTAAAATGTTACAATTAAGTATCAAATTATCTCTACATTTTGTAGTAAGTCTACAAATTAGAACAGTAGTTCTACTCACTTATTTTTACTTGACAGGTAACTGGTATGATTTAGTAGGGGTTGTGGAAATATTACACACTAAAAGCATGCTGGCAGAAAAATAGATGTTTTGGCAGATAAATGGTTTCAGCTTATTCAAAACCTCATTTTATTTTTCTTCCCAAGTTGGGGATTTAGTCAGTTGGTCAGCCAGTCAGTCGCCTTGCCAGGTACCTACTAAATATTAAATAACATTTCCAATATGCCCAGGCTCTGTGCTGGACTTTCAGATCAAAGAGAAGACTAGAATATGATATTGCACTCTGAATTCACAGAGTCAAGATGGATATTTAAATAAACCATAATTCTTACAATGCAAAAAAATTGTCCTAGATGTTTAAGAAGTGTGTGAACATAGATGAGGAAACACCTAAAGTATATTCATTTTGAAATCAGAGTACGAGCTTGCTGGGGAGCTTGCAGGGAAAGAACATATTGAAAATAACATAGCCAAAAGTTCACACTTAGAGGACTTTGAGATCTTGGGGCAGAATCAAGATATGTGGGCCTCGGGCAGTGCTAGGAGACCAGCAGAGGGAAGGCAGATGGCACCTAGCAGGTGGCTCAAGCAGCAATTTGAATGTTATTCTCTAGGCACATATTCTCCAAATTGAGCTACATCTAAATCACCTACAGGGTGTTTTAAAACACAGGTGGCCAGGCTGACTTTCAGAGTCTCTCTGATTCAGTAGGTCTGGGTAGAGAAGGAAAGAATTTGCATTTCTAACTAGTTCCCAGGTGATGCTGATGCTGGGTGTCCAGGGACCAACTTTGAGAATGGTTGATGTAGCGGGTGGGGTATCTGCTGAAAAAGAGAGACACATTCAGCTATACACTGAGAATAATGTCTCCCATCTGTGTGGAGAATGCGTTGGAGAAGAAGAGCCTTGAGTTGGGAGAGCAATTGGGAGACTACTGCACCAGTTAAGACTGGAGACACTAAAGTCCTGGACTCAGACAGGGGTAGTGGATCATGTTGGGTCCCTAAGTCTGCTGCTGAGGAAGGGGAACATCCACGTGTTATAGGGATGCTCAGATCACCTCTCTCTGCCTGCAAAATCTTCACAGAAAGTTTATAAACCTCTTTGACCTTGATAGTCTGCTCTAATTTACATTGTATTTTTAGAAAGATGTCCAGCTGTCTCGTTTCTCTTTGCCCTGCTCTACTTCCTTCACTCTGAGCAGTCCCCTTCTCCCTCCCTATATGACCTCTATTTGCCTAATATCTCTCAGCCTACCAAGGTACATGACAAGGATTCAGTTTCTCTTTTCCCCAAGGCACAACAAGAATGGGAGAAGGGGACAAATTCAAGAGATATTTAGCAACAGAATTTGTAATAATTTAATCTGTAGATTCAATAGGATTTGGGGTCTGACTGTATATGGAGGTTAAAGAGGGAAGGGACAATTGTGATGTTAATGGCTTCCTCTTAGACCAGATAGGCAGAGGTGCCAATACTGAAAAAGAGCACATAGGAAGATGGACAGGTAAGGAGGAAAGATTTTCATGTGGATTTGGACATGTTGACTTGGGGGTCCTTAAGGTCATGCAAGTGACAATAACCAGGAAAATGTTGCTGTATAAGTTTTGTGCTCAGAAAAGAGAGGTAGGGTGGAGGAAGACGTGTGAGGGGGAGGAGGGGGGGCGAGAGTCCAGGTAGCAGGAACAACCAGGGCCTCAAGTGTAATCCAAGGTGGGGGCAAGGGGGACCCACTGTTACATAGACAAGGTTTGCTGAGGCAGGGCTTCTGAAGATCAGTGACCTCTTTCCTTGACCTGAAATAGGATTTCTTTTTACTTAAGTGTGGTCCTCAGACCACTTGTAAGAAAATCATCTGGGTGTTTGTTATAATTACAGAAATTGAATCTTGTATTTCTAACAAGTTTTTCAGGTAGTATTATTTACACATAGATTTGATAATCACTAGTCTGGGGCTTTCTTTATGTTTTATCTAGAGAGACTCAGCCATTCATTCTTGACACACGGCAGAAGACACTTTTGCCTGCAGCAGTTATTGCAAGGCATTCCTGAGAAGGTCTCATAAGAAAATGTGAAAGGGGTCAGAGCAAACAATTGCATTTATTTACCACCTCAACGTGTCCTTGGTAGGGAGATTGTGGGGAAGGTGAAGGGTTTCTGTTTGTAATGTTCTGCTGGAACTCAGGGAGTACAGCCATGGTGGGAGGGACAGAGTGGGCCAGTGAGAAGCTGCCCAACTTGGCAACCTTGGCTAGGGGAAGAATGGTGCCTGCCAAAGACCAAAGAAGCTGTTGTCAGGAAGATCCCTTAAATGACTCCTGACAGGTTGCATTTTCCAAAAATGGTTCAACAATATATTTACTCCCACATGCTTTTCTAGAACCATACCACTCTCCTATTAAGAAGTAGGATGAATGTTCCCTCTCCTTGAACATAGGAAGGTGTTGTGGCTACCTTGAATACTAGAAGATAATGCGACAGTTTGCGATGGGACACAGTAGTCATGTCGTGAGGAAGCCCAGGCCACATGGAAAGTCCACGTGTAGATATTTTGGTCGGCCAAGCCAACAGCCAGCATCAACCTCCAGATATGTGAGTTTCCAGCCCCAGTTATCCTCTGACTGCAACCATGAGATTCCCTGAGACAGAACTGCTTTGCTGAATCTAGACAACCATGAGAACTATGAGAAATAATAATAATGATGGTGATAATAGTGATGAAAATAAATTATTGTTCTTTTATGCTATTAGTGTGGAGTGACTTGTTACTCGGCAACAAACACCTGGAATAGGGTTTAGATAAATGTCAAGTTGTAGCCTCTCTTTTTCTTCCAACAGTATGATGACCACAGAAGAGAATTTTTATTAGTAAATACAATCTTATTTGATGATGAAAATGTTTCATAGCCTGTTTCACATGTTCTCAGTTGGGACTTGGTTATCTCATGCCTTATTGAGTCAATAGTCTCAAATTCCAGGTGTGAGACCCACCCCTGATCTTTGCTGAAAAAGGGTATATTGGAGAAGAAGGACACACAAAGATGCATGCAGGAATCCCTTAACAAGAGCAGGACTACAGTCTCAGAGGCTCACTCTGCTTTAAAGATGAGGAAGGGAGTCAGAAAGCTAGTCCTCTTCCATTTCATCAAGAATTACCCTTCAATGTCCTCCCAAACATTTTATTTTGCAGCAAAAAGTTAAATATTGATATTGTATAAAGAGTTCATAAAAATTGGTAAGAGAGTCAACTGGACTATCTAATTTGTAAGTGGACACACACACGCGCGTACGCACGCACACACACACACACACAAAACAAGAAAAAAAAAACCCTTCTAAAACCAAGCCAAAGCAAACAGCAACAAAACGAACAAAGCTCAAGTGTAGACAATTCTTACAGGAGGAGCTAAATTGGTAAAAGAAAAGCTCATGGAAACAAAAGTTGAGCTTCCCTCCAAGAAGTGAAATGTAAAAACCACATAAATATTAGGAGCACCACTTAATTCAGCAAAACCACACCAAAAGATAAGATGGAAGTAAAGCTGTTATTGCTGGCAGAGTGAACTACTTCAGAAAAAATTTCAGCATTGATAGCAAATACCAAAACCATATGAATCTCCCCTGGCCTACTCTTTTGGGCATAAAACTCTAAGGAAACACTCTACTATGAGGCAATTCTAATATTTAACAGTCCCTTGGGCCTTATCCAAAATAGTTTTAAATGGCAATAAGCAAAACACAACAATATGGCAAATTAAGTTAAATAAATTCTATCTTATCATTGGAATACTATACAACTTAAATGATAATCTTAAGACTATGTAGCAATATGAAAAATGTATTAAGTAAAAAGTGAAAATAAAACTAACTAGATAATATCATAACTATGCAAAAAGTATACATGTATATGGAAACTAAAGATAGACAAATGTTTTTAAAAAACTAAACCTTGGGTAGTAGGATTATGGATAATTGTTTTTTTCTATTTAAAACTTCCATTTCTCAATAGTACAATAATTTTATCCTAATAATGACAAACATCCAACTTTAGGTGATTATTTAAAATGATGATACATAGTTATATTTTCTGCTTGCTTAATAAATATTTTGAAGATAGAGTTAGTTAATTCAGGATATTCTCGAATTATAGGAATTAACTTGGGAAGCAGTCTTATACAGAGTCTTATTTAACTCTGGTACCACACCATGCACAGGGAAGGGTACACAGAAGAATAAAGTAAGATGATAAAGACTGTAACAGAGGCTGGTGTGATTGATCATGCGGTTGTAGAGGAGGTGGTTACAGGCCCTGTGTGGAGGGTTCTGGGAAGGTTTCAGGGATAGCACGATGTTTGCGTTGGGCCTTTGTAGGACAGAAATGTGTACCAGGTGGAAGGCAGGCAGTAAGGGCCTTCCCTGAAGTGGGATCACGTGGCAGAGCCTTTAAAGCAAGCTTGTCCAAACTACGGCCCAGGATGACTTTGAATGCAGCTCAACACAAATTTGTAAACTTTCCTAAAGCATTATGAAAATCATGGATGGACTTTTTTTTTTAGCTTATCAGTTATTGTTAGTGTTAGTGTATTTTGTGTGTGAGGCAAGACAGTTCTTATTCCAGTCTGGCCCAGGGAAGCCAAAAGGTTGGACACCCCCACTTTAAAGGCCGTAAAAGGTGTGTTGCATTTGGGGAGTGGCCAAGTTGGAACATAGTTACCACACACTCCTTTTTACATTCTGTATTTCTCAGTGTGTCTCTCCTTGAATAAAAAACACATTTGATTTTCACAATCATCCTGTTAGGAGTCAGGGCTAACTCCTTTTTGCATCACTGAGAAATAATTCTGCTTTGCCCTGAGACAGTGATTGTTGTAAACTTTTCCTGATAACTGAAGGTTATCAAAAAATGACCTCTCTGTTTGAATCACATCTACAGTGGATAAAAGACTGGAGATCATACTTTCTGTGGCTGCCTTTATCATACCAAATCACTGAAAAACTTTAAGTGTTTGAAAGGGATAGGTTAAGATAAGTACTGAAGAGCCTGGATACTTATCTCAAGGTTATCTAACCTTCCCCAAGTAGGTTTCTTTTTCAAGTCTGTAAATTCTTTTCCTTTTTGTGTGTCCAGATGGTGGCAGCAAGTATAACTTCTTATGCGCAAAGTCTGGCTACTTCTCTCAGCATGTTCAACTCCACTGGAGGGCCTAGAATTTACACATCAAAGCCTGCAAAGTTTTCCTATAGACCTGGTTCTATATGAATTTTTCCTAATTTTTATTTTATAAAACCTAAAGACCATGAACTTTCATAGGTTTTTTATCTCAAGGTCAAGGTGCTTACTTCTGCTTTTGATTTATTGTTTTGTTTTAGTGTTCAAACTGTACCTCTCATAGATATTGCCTGATTATACTTAGCATGCTAAACAATTTCAGTTTATCTGTTCTGGCAAGATAGACCTACAGGCTATTTCTACCCGTGAATTCACAACACGGTCTCTATGTAAAAAGAATTTCCTGTGTTCTTTACATTTTTAGTTAGAGGAGTTTTGTTGCAATCACCATAAAAGGACTCTTCCATGAATTTTTGGTGCATTCATATCTAATAATACTGTGTTATCACAAATACTCCCTTATAATATGCTTTCTTTTTCTCGGAATGATTGTAGAGAAATATGCTGCCAATGAAAATCCTTTAAGGTTCTCACTAATGACTTAAACCCTCGGCTACTGGTAGGGAAAAATGGAAAGCAAATGTCTTTCAAATATAATAGTCAAGCAATAAAATAATCTTTGTGATTTTCAGCTAAAGCATGCTTCTCTGTGTACAACAGTAACCAGAAGTCCAATTTTTGTCTCTGTTTAGTTTTAATCAATCTAAATTGTCCACTTTTATTTTTTTCTGGCTGATACAGTTAACTTTCAAAGGACATTTTCTATCAATAGGCTTGTCCCCAAAACATAATTCTTCATTATTTTTAATACCTTTCAATGTTTCCTTTTCATAATAACAAAATGACCTGAAGTTGAGCCTGCATTTTGAATTCCTGGTTACTAACAGTATACCAAAGCCACCATCCTGTTCTGAAAGAAGAAAGATGTATATAATTTTCATACTAGCTTAAAGCATGGGAGAAATGTTATTTAGGGTTTTGTTTGCAGGTTAAAATAAAAAATGACATCCTTGCAAGTTCATTAGTAAGGGTCTAGTTTTTAGACAAAACAATTCTCAAAAAGTGTTTTTAAACATTGTTTTTTCTAAGATGAAATCTTTTTAGGAATTAGTATTTCTGAGTATACAGCAATAATGGGACCAGAGTAGATGTGAATACAATGATATATATGACAGTTTTTCTCCAAGAAGCTGTTAGTATTATATGGAATCTATTCTTAGAATGCTTTCAACTGCTGTAATTCCAGATCCTTTTGAGAATCTTACAACAGATATGGATTCATCTGGCAGAAAAATGTGCATCTGTGTGTAATTTTGTATACAATTTAAGAAGGGTTCATGGAACAATGACACCCTAAGTGAATACCTGGGGAGGAGGTGGGGGCCTCCATGAGCACCTTGATTAAGAACACCTGTTTTTGAGCTGGGGCCATCAAGAAATTCAGAGAATTCCTCATTCTTAAATGATATTCAAGCTTAGCTTGTTTCCTGCCACAGGATTCTAAATCTAGCTTTCTAAAGTACCTACTCTGAATGGGTTTCTTAAGATACAAAATTACTTCTGGGCCTCCTCAGACAATCTGAGCATAAAAGTGTAATAGGAGTTTCTTTAGCTGCCATTCTCCTTTCACTTGTGGTTTATAGGTTTCTATGTGCTGATCACCAACCGCCTGTTGAGTTGCTCCATCTGCTGGATGGATCCCGATCTCCGCATCCCGTCAGGGGTGGCTGCTGCTGTTGGACGCTGCCAGGTGGTGGTGCGGTTCACGTGGTCCACATAAAAGACTCGACCATGGCTGTCAATACGAGCTTCCCAGTCTAGTTTGTAATAAAAAGGTAAAAAGAAAAATCAAGGACAAAGTACTGATCCATGTGAAACAGGTACCACTTCCTGGTCCTATACAGTTAGAACCCACTGTTGGTTATCTGCTGAAGGCCACACCTTGCTCACAGAGAAAATATCTAATATTTTATTTATTTAAAATTTTTCATCCTGTCAATCTTGTTGGCTACTCAAATGACAGCTGGAAGATTGGAAACGTCCTTCAGTGAGAACTGAATTATGATGCTGGAGAATCCTTTCTTTGCTAAATCTGATAGAGGACAACTAATTGGGGAAGGGACTAATGGATCCCGTATTAAAATCAGTTTTAACTACAGCTCTAAAATACTGCATAGGCAACTTTAGATGATCTCTGTCTAATACTTATTAACTTTAATTGATTGCTGTTCCTCTTGACAGGGAGAACGAAAAAATTTGGTACATTAGGGTTTCAAACCGTCCTTCTGATAAGTTGTAAATTCAACGTATATTCAACACACTTGTGGCTGCCAAAAAACTCTTGGCCAAAACCAAACTAAACCAAACAACTATTAACAAACATCAAGCTTTGAAATACCTCTTTATTGACAAACAAACACCCCAACCAGTAGAGGGAGCTCAAGGTAAAGATAAGATTTTTTTTACTTCTCAAATTTAAACAAACTAAAAAGTGGAATCAGATATACACTGCATAATACATGTAGGGGTTGGGGTGGGGTGGGATTGATGAACAACTTCTCAAAACAGAGAGTTGGCAATTATATACATACATGAGAGCTGTCTGAAAAAAATTCACCCATAAATGCCTCTTTTTCATGTTACATGGCTGGATACTTTCTGGACAGCCCATACTCGTATATATGTATACATATACATACATACACACACAAAGTGTGCCAAAAAATATATACATATTTTAAGAAAGGAAAACATTGTATTAAAATTGTAATGCTTAATACATACTGATAACAAAAGATGAATACAAGTCATGTTTGACTTCTGCAATTACAAGAGATGCTCAAAGTATTTGCCACCAGTATTTATGTAATACATAGGTAACATCTCTTAAAATGGGTATACATGTTTTCGGCAGTCCTAGTGTATATGTATATGTATATGTGTGTATATATGTATATATATCTCAGTTTAACATGGAAGAGCACTGTCTTCCATGAAATGGGTAAAGCTTTTAGAGTCCTCATGTAAAAATGTGATGGAAATAACAGCTTCATGTTAGTTATGTTGAAAAATGAATTAGACTAAAGAAGAAAAAGCAAAAATGACCTCAATGGAGGAAAACCATTCAGCCTTTAAAATGAGAAATGCCATAGCTTTTGGGAGTAGATCAGATATTAACAATTCTATAGAAAAAAAATTATCATTCAGGTAATGACATATCAAAGATCGATTTTTTTAATGAAAAATATTCAATATATTTAATAGTATTTTTATGGTTTTATAGGTGCACATTATATCTGTTTCTGGACATTATGGCTTATTTCTGACATTTACCTGAGGAACAGCCAAATAATGTTAAAAGAAAACCAAAATACCAGAAAATACCAAATTTACCTTCCAAGACAAATTGAAGGAAAAATATATTAATGGTCAGATTGTGTAAATATGTTCTAGGATGTTTTGATTAAAATTAAGTTCTAGATAATCAAGCCATCAACTGTTGAGTTCGTTAATGATATTGTGTGTTTGTGTAACTACTGGAGTATTATTTTTGCGGGGGGTAGTTTCCTGGCTAGGAATCAAACCCAGGCTGCAGCATTGAGAGTGCTGAAGCCTAGCCACTACACCACCAGGGAAACCCCACTACTGGATTATTAATCTTGACTCAAAAATTTAAAAATTTTAGTGATTCCCAGAAAAGTAGAAATCAGACACTTTTTTTCTAACCTAACATGGCTGTGATTCAAGAAAGAATGAGCATTAATTTTTGAAGAGTACTGTGCTAGTCCTTCAATTGAACAAACTCTTCTTAGCACTTACTCTAAACTAGAAACATGTCAGGTCCTGAGGACACATTGCTGAGTAACACATGTCTGTGCCTTCCAGGCATGCACAGAAAAGGAAGAATTGCTTCAAAGACCAAACTTCAGTCTCATAAATTCTCTAAGGAAAAAAAAAAAACCTAGAAAATGGTACAGCAACAATAACGATTTATCTCTATAAGTTTCAGTATTTTTAAATCACTAATGGAAAAGGATGAAAGCCAGATAGGCCCTTTAGTCAAATATTAAATATCTGGAATGCACGGTGTTAATTATATACTCATAAATATTCAGAAAATAAGAACTAAGTATAATTAGAGATTATAAGCATGTTTTCTTAATAAGAATTAACTTTTACATATTTCATAAACCATATTTTACAAAGAAAAAAATTCAAATGGAACTTCAGGCCTCAGCATGTTCTGATGGCGTTGGCCTTGATTCTTAAACAGCTCCTGAAAATGATACAAGTTAGAGTAATTCATTTAGGTCAATTCATTTGTGATTGAAGGATCTATTATATATTAATTTATATATTTCCTGTGAAGTCTAAGAACAGTACAAAACTTAATAATGTATTACCTCTAGTTATTATACTAACAAAGTAAAATTGTACTTTTTTTATTTGTTTTACTTTAACAACTTCAATGCCATGTTTGTAGTCTCTACCTTTCTCTTGAACTTTAGTCACACATTAAATTGCCTTCTTCACATCACTACTTAGATAACATCTCAGATATAACATGATCAAAACCAAGCTTCAGAGCTTTCCCACCCACACCTGTACTATCTGCCACCTTCCCTTTCTATCTCAGTTGAAGGCAATTCTATCCTTCCAGGTAAAAATTCCTGAGTCCATTCTTGACGCCTATCTTTCTTTCACATATCACATTCAACCTGTAAATCTAAAGTATACAAGGGATACCTGGAAAAAAATCCAGCCATAAATGCCTCTAGTTTTCATATTACATGGCTGGATACTTTCTGGTCATCCCTCATATGTACAGAATCTGACTATTCCTCATCACCTCCATAGCTCCCCCACTGGCCCAAGCCACCAGTTTTTCACCTCGGTCACTGAACTAACCTTATGCTGGGTCTCATGCTTTTATCCTTCTATCAGGAGCTACAGGAGAACTTTTAAAACCTAACTCAGATAATAACACTTCTTTGATCAAAACCCTACAATATCCCCTTTCAATCTAGGGCAGAGATATCCAACCAGCGGCCTGGGACAGCTTTGAATGCAGCCCATTACAAATTCTTAAAACATTATGATAATTTTTGGCAATTTTCTTTTTTCTTTCTTTTTCTTTTTCTTTTTTTTTAGTTAATCAGCTATTGTTAATGTTGGTGTACTTTATATATGGCCCAAGACAATTCTTTCAATGTGGCCCAGGGAAGCCAAAAGTTTGGACACTGCTGATTTAGAGTAAGAGCCAAAGCACTTACTGTATTTTGCTGTGTATAATGCCCACATTTTAGCCAAATTTGTGAGGGAAAACTAAGGGTGCTCATTATATATGGGCAGTACTAATTCTGTATCTATGTAAATGTTTTTAATTCTTTTATTTATGCTTATAAGTTAAAAATGTCACATAAAATTTCTTATACCATCTTTAAAAATTAATGTTAAAATTTCTTTTAATATAAAAAACAAGTAACTAAATATAAACAAATAAAAATTTGAATTAAAAAATTAAAAGAGAAAGATTTTTTTCTGAAAGTTTGGGCCAAAAACGTGGGTGCACATTATACACAGGAGCACATTATACATGGCAAAATACAGTAAGTGGTCTACAAGACCTTATGTCATCTGCGTCTTGATATCTCCCTGACCTCATTACCTGCTTCAGACACACTGTCTCCTTGTTATTCTTCAGACCCACTAGGCAGGCTGTTGTATTTGCTCAGAATGATCTTCCTCCCCAGTACATATGTGGATAACCCTCTTTACCTCCTCTAAGTCTAACATCAAATGTTGTCTTCTCAGTAAAGCTCACCTGACCACCCTATTTTAAATGGCAAACCAGCTACCACTACAAACTTTAGATGCTCTTACCCTACTCTGCTTTTGCTTTTTGATAGCACTTACCAACATCTAACATGCTATGTTATTTCCTCATTTTTTCTTTTTATTGTGTATTATCTACCTTTGCCAGACTAGACCGTAAGCTCCATGATGGCCGGGATCTTTATCTGCTTTGCTTACCTAAAATAGTACTTCACACAGAGTAAGCAATCAGAGAATATTTGTTGAATGAATGAATTTCAGTAATAAAATCATCCATATACTATCTGAGATTTAAAAATTCAGTTGTGAGGCTTCACTATCAACTTTTATAATATTTTCCAGTGTTATATGGACAGATAATCAAAACCTATATGAAGAAATTTGTTTTCATTATTTAAAGCAGCACAAAGTAATTATTTAAATTTGAATTATATTCAAGTTTTTAATAATATCTGTACATATAACCAGTCATTACTCTTGAAAGGATTGGATATCAATTCACTGATAAAATTTTTGTTGTAGGGAAAGTGTTCCTTTCCTGGGGAAAACATGTTATAGATAGTTTTAAGATTAAGTGTTAATTAGGAAGTATCTATAGTGACACTGAAATTTTACTATTCATTTATGGATAGCAAATGGATATCCATAAATCAATGTATAAATAAATAAATAAATTAGGTTAAAAAGTTGAAGGACATATTTTTGGGTCCACTCCCCAAAAAATATGGTGTTTTTTTTTGATGTCTACAAATTAAGGTATTCATTGTTTTCTCACTGATAATTTACAACTGTATAAGCAAAAAGTGGTATAAATGCAAAATATATCACATTACCAAGAATAAATGAATTAAAGAATAAACATTTCTCCTTTTGAAAAATGTTACCACTTAATAATTTACGTAAGCACAAGCAAAAGAATATAAAGGAACATTAATTCCTAGCATCCCGGGAAGATCTTGCAGTTGTAGAATTTATCAAATCTTAAAGGTTATCTTTACTTGAAAAAACATGCCTAAACCAAAACAGATATGTTACAGAACTTGTGAAAATATAGGATGGTAAGTGGGGTGTTAGTTCCTTCTTACAAATTTATTATGATGGAGTATCAAAGGTTAAAGCTAGAATGATATCTAGAGACTACCTAGTTCAAATTTAGCATTTAGCAAATGAGGAAATTAAAGCTTTACTTTACAAATAAGAAAACTGAGTCTCTGAGAGAGTAAATGATTTTCCCAAGTTCAAATGGCTAGTTGCATAATTATTAATTATACATTAAAGTTACCAGAAGAAAATTGAATTCTATCCCTAAAGATGATATTTTATCTGGAAACCCATAAGAAGTACAGAAGAAATTTGTTACCTATTGATGCAAATTACAGTAAGGAAAATGCAAGTTCATGCATTCTGATGGGTTGAAATGTTTTATTATACAGAAATGCTTGTGACTTAACAGGTCCAATGGAGAACAATAAGACTATTCCTGTTTGAACTGCAAACTTCTAAACATAAAATGTTAAAATTTGAGACTTAAGCTATCATGCACAGTTTGCAAGGATTAGTTTAGTCTTATAAAGGAATCCTCTTCATTTCAGAAATTGAGGGACACTGAAAATAGTGGAATATCTCTTCAAGATCACATGCTGAAACCTTTAGTTAAAAAACAAGCAAACAAACAATTTTTATAGTGGGTTCCATATTGATTTTTCATAACAGTGTAAGGCATGGAGTTGAGGAAGAGTTTGGATGTTTACGTACAACTTCATACTGACCTATTCAGACTTGATAGGAAGAGGTAAGACAGAGTTTAAAAACTAAAGCTTACTTGGTGGAAGAGGCTCATCGATTGTTGGGTAGTGATGATGTTCAGGCCTCAAGGAAGGAAGTTGGCTTACTGGCTGGGAATTATGGAGTATAGGACATTCACCTATGAACAAGATAGTCAACACATTCAGGTTCACTCATTGCTGTGGTAGAGTCATCAAAAAAGCATGACTGTAAAACAAACTACTATAGAAAAAATCCCAAAGAGTGAGCAATCTATTTTTGTGTCTGTTCACTACATTCACAGTCATTCATGAGAGAGAGAACAGGGGAAAATTACTTTTTTAAAACACCAAAGAAAATAGCCAAACACTTCATGACTATCATCTATAATACAGAGAACAACATGTAGGATCAGGATCTGATTCTGTAACCACCTGAATTTTCTTGATGGGAAGGTGGCATCAGAAAAGGACACAAAAGAAAATTAGCAGAGCCTGACTTTAGCCCAGCAAAAGAAATAAGCCTGTTTGAGGGAAGTGCAACCTTTCTAAGGTTCCATAGAAGTTCAGTGGGCTTGTGCAAAATGATCGCTCCTTGCTTGAATAGGTATCACCAGCAGGTTACCAAGAAGTGTTTTTAGATGTTGATTTTGAAATGAAACTCTTAGATGGTAACTATCCAAGATGAGGTTAAGGAACTGGTGGGACAAAACGGGAAATTCCTGTAGTATGGAAGCTAGGTGTTGGTGCCGGGAGCCAAGGAACTGTGGGATCTTATGATTGGTCTAGATTATTTTGAGAAAGAATCAGACAAGCCAGGGTGCTCTGCAAAAAGAAAAGGACAAGAGACAAAGGAAGAGAAAGAAATTAAGAGGCAGGAAGACTGAGACAGGAAAAGTTGAAATACAGAAGCAAGATAGAAGAAAGAAGAAAGATGAACATAGAGAAATTGTGGAAATAAACATGTCCACAGAATTCACGCCCTGATTATTATAGACATAGATATTATTATTCTCAGTCAGACTGATAATGAACTGAACAATGTTTTGAAATGGTGTTCCTATTTCAGCTGTTCTCAGGTACTGGTAACACTGTGTGTAGAGTGACAAGGTAGATGGGAGGTCTACAGTGCCAGCAATTTTGGCAGAGGCAATTGCTCTTGATTTTTGGAAAGCTGGATAAGACCAGGCCAAGAGATAGCCCCCATTCAGATTGGTGTTCCCGCTCTCCTCTGCCTCACATGATCCTGATCCTGGCTTTCTTGCAGTAGTCCCTATTGACCATAGGACAGAGATCAGGCCTTCTCCTTTTTCTGCCCTTCATGGCTGATGCAAATAGCAAGTGTTTCATTATCCCTTGGGTCAAAAAGGAGAGACACTGTGAAAAACAGCGGTTAAGATCTCAAATTTCAAGTATTTCCCTGAATGTCCATACATAGAAAGGATGAATTTTTTCTTCTCACTCTAGATCCATAGAACTGATTAAAAAATTAAAATAAATATAATTAAGAAAGAAGTTTGATAAGTTTAATTTAGCAGTTTACATCCCAGAGCTAACTGGAAAACAAAAACAGAGAAGTATTCAGGAACAAGGGGAACTTTTAAATGTTAAATGTTATATGAATTCTTGTGCAAACTCTGTTATGTCACTAAAATCCTTGGGGTTCTCTGAGATTGTAAAGAAAATCAAGGAATTTGCCTCTCATGTCAGTGCACAACTCCTGTTTCAAAGATGGGCTCCATTTTCTGTGGATACCCTATTCATGTCTGTGTCTATATGTGCTAGTGTCAGAAACCATAAACAATGGTACAGTTATTATGTCACCAGCTGTTGTGTTTTTAATTTAGGTTCTTAGAAAAACAACAAACTTATCTCTCATAATTAAATTAAACAATCAGATTAATTACTCCTTCAAGCTAGTATAAATATTGTTAATGGAGCTGACCCCACTTGTTTGTGAACCCAAGCGAATGAAATGACGTGACTGGTGCAGATCAGCCAACTCAAAGGATGGGGCACACAGAAGAAGCAGAGATTTTGTTATTCAGGAGATTGTGACTCCACATAATTACCCTTGCCTCAACACAAAGCAAGTGTTCAGACTTCCTAGAACTGCCGAGAAGGAAACATATTCTACTTGAAAAGTTAGTCTCCTCACTTAAGGAGAGGCCAAGGATTTTACATGTATCAACTCATTTAGTCCTTCTAATAATCCTTAGAGGTACATTCTACATTTACATCCATTTTATACATAAGCATGGACCAGTTACATAACTGGCTAAGGTATCATATTTACGAAGTAGTGGGACTAAATATAATAAACCATGGCCTAATCACAGCATTATATTGCTCTTTTCATTTCATTTGCAGAAAGTTTTTGAAAACTATTTTATATTGAGATTAAAAACAGTTTTAAAACAATTTTATAGAGGGGAAAGAAGCAAAAGTAGATATAGAATACATCCTCCATAAATTGCTGTGGACTCATTTACCTGACTGTGAGTACAGTCTCTCTACCTTGTGAAAGAATTTGTAATCTTAAAAGTCATAGCAAGGGACAACAGTGATTCTAATGGGTGAAAAGGGCCCACCCGCATGTATCAGGTGGGTTGTGTCCATGCTCTGCTTTCTTTGAGCAAGTGTCAGGGAAGAAAATATCCACAATGCTGACACTGAGTTACCTCAGTACTCACTACCGACGGAGGGATGAATGGCTACAAAGTCAAGTGTCAACGCATGTGCAGCCTTCATGAGATCAACAGTTCCTCTCAGGAATTTTCTTTCCTATTGCCCCTGGTGACTACTGTAGGGAAGTGTGCAGGTTCTCTTTAACTTTTTCTGAGTTTACAGTCCACAGAATTCAGGAATTTAAAATTCCACTATCTCCCTGAAACATTTTCTTATTCTTTCTATTAGAGGCAGCTTCCCACTGCTGGACAAGAGCATGGACAGTGTCTTTTTTGTTTTTGTTTTTTCTTTTGTAAAACATGATTTTATATAAAGGTGTATGGAATTAATTTTCAATGAACCATGTGTGGATTATGTTGAAGCATGGGTGAAAATATACCCCATAGGCTAAAATGGGTGACAAACTATGAATCCAGCCTTATTTCTGTGTGATTCTGAGTTAAGAATGATTATTATAGTTTTAAGTGTAAAATTGTTAGAAAAAATAGCCTTTTGGTGATAACAGTTCCTTGATTTTGCTTCTTGACTTAGAAAGCCTAACATATTTACTATCTCGCCCTTTAGAGAAAAAATTTGCTGACATTCAGTCTAAAACATCCTTGCCAGCTCCTAGTTGTGCACTTCTGTGTGCATATCACCAAATCTTATACTGTAATTATTTTTAATTGTAATTATTGCATACCATCCATACATTATCTGATTTTGACCTGTCTCTCTTGCTCAGCATATATATAGCATTGGGCTCAGATCAAAGAAAAGACTCAAAATATCCTTGTTAAATGAAGAAATTGTCCATCTCATTCTCACTCTCATGGGTACCTTTCCATGTTGTATGCCATGTTGTATGTCACTACGGTAACTGCATGTCACTATGGTTAATTGCATGCTACTATGGTTTTCCTCTCTGTGTTTCTCTTCTTTTACCAATTTCCTTATCACATGTGCCACTTTCCCTCACTCCTTCTTTCTCTGAAATGTAGAATTAGGCATTGTTGAATACTTAAAATTATTTTTTGTGTGCTCACTCGATTTCCTGTAAACATTTGTAGGTGCTAGGCGTAAGTTTAGGTGCTGAGAATTCAAATATAAAGAAGGTACAATTCTGGCCCTTCATGTGTTTATAATCTAGAGACAATACCACCACATTTTGTTAAACAGCAGAACAGCAAAATAGCAACAGTATCTATATTTTTAAAACAACTGAATTATTTCATATTGTTATATGACGTTTGAATTATTATTCACATGTCACTGACACTTGACTGGAAAATGGTTCCCAATTCTGGATAAGGAAATGCAAATTAATTTTATATATGATTCCAAAGTCATGACTAAGAAGGACCATCTTTGATTAAAACAGAGAATACATTTTAAACCTAAAGGTAGCAGCTTTTGGATTAGAATCCTACTTGAAACAAAGCAATTTGTGTATTCCTGTTATTCTTCTTTTCCATTAGCCAAAGTAGCCAAAGGAAAAAAAAAGAAAAAGAAAAAGAAAAACAAAACATAAAAACACTAACAAAAACCAAAACCAACAATGAGAATTGAGCAGACAGAAATAATGACAAATATGTTGGCTGTACCTATCCATGCATACACAGTTAGCTAAATTCTAAAACAGAGGTAAAATTAATGTTCTTCAACTTACGTTAAAATTTATCGCTAATCTTTAATAGGTTTTGAGAAGTCAGTAGATATTTATACATTATCTACCTAATAATATTGATGACCATTTCTGCTTTTATCATTTAATACTAGCCTTGATACAAGACAGGAAAGGTAACATGTATACTAACAAGTTCTTGTGATTTGTTAAAACAGAGAAGACCATGTACAAGCACATGCTCACATGTGTACACTAGTTATACTAGTTGTAAATCTTGGTGTATATCTGAGAAGTGGTGGAGTGTCAGCTAATTATAGTCACAAATACACACACACACACACACACACACACACACACACACACAGGACAGGCATACACATTGCAGCAGCAACCCTATTTGTGCCTGATTCTTTCTTGTTTTTAAACCATGTTCCTGTGTCCCTCTGGTGGTCCTATTCTCACTCTGATCAGGTTTGAGGTCTAACCTTCTCTCCAATTGCTTGGCCCTGCCACTGGGGACTCCAGACCGTCCACAGTTCTTGTCAAGGCCCCGGTGGGGGCAGCTGGCTGGTCTTGCCATGGCCCAGAGCCATTCACAGACTCTGGGTCCAGCTCTGGACTCTGCAGGGAGTCTGGCACTGACTCAAACGCGCTGTTCTCCTCCTCCTCCTCATCTTGAGAAGAGAAGACAGTGCTCTCGGAGATCTTGGCACTGTCCACAGAGGAGAAGCGGGTGTGGCTGGCGAACCTGCTGCCATTGTAGCAGGAGGGGCTGTAGGAGGAGGCGCTATAGCAGGAGCTGCTATAGCAAGACGTGCTGTAGCAAGAGGAGCTGTAGCAGGAGGGACTGCAACAGGAGGTGTCACAGCCCTCACAGATGTGGTCCCCGCCCTGCCTGGGGCTGGAGTCGCTCTCACTTTCCGTGCTGGGGTGCGTGTCGCCATCTGGGACTGGGCTGTTGGCCACATTGGAGTGGACGGGGAGCGCTATGCCTGGAGTAGCCCCACTGGAGTCGTCTCCACATTCTTCCAGGGCAGGCGGCTCAGCAGCTACCGTGCCCGCCTCGCTAAGCCCATCCTTCTCCGACGCATCCTTTAGGGTGGACTCTTCTTCAGCGCCATCGTTGTCTGCAGCGCTGTCGCCCTGGGCCGAGGGCATGCTGTGCAGCAGGGTGTGGATGCGGATGTAATGTGTCCGCGGGGTCTCTGGGTCCCCGCAGGCCGATGCGATCACTGTCTCCAGCTCAGACACAGGCAAAGAGCATGGCCTGCTCTTTCTCTTCACCGAGGCGCGCAGCTTCAGTCTGTCCTCCCGCTGTCCGAGAGCAGACACATTCTCCTCCTCCTCTGTTTGTCCTTTTTCCTCCTCCTGCCCCGCTGCAGCCCGGTTCTGTATGGACGCTTCCTGTTCCACAGGATCTTTATTGCTGCCTGGGGCTTCACTGTTCTCCAGCAGCCCCAGTGGGGGCGCCACTCCTCCCAGGTCCAGTCCCTCGACCAGCTCTTCTGCACTTAGGGTGGACTCTGTGTCATCTTGTCCTAAGCCCAGGAACTCCTCAGCCCCTAAAGGTCCCACAGAGACTGTGCCATCGTCTCCTGCCTCAGTGGTACTTGTCGCTTTCTCCACCGGCTTGTCAAGCTCCAGGTTCTCATTCTCTTCAGCGTCCATGGTGCTGCCCTCCCTTGGCTGCTCTGGCTTGGAGCTACCAGGGGGCTCTGGTGCATTGTGCAGAGTCTCCCCACGGCTGTTTGCCTCCGGGTTGTTCATGGGGTTGTCCTGAATTTCTACTGACTCGGCTTCAGTACTCAGGGAAATCTCTTCATCATCTGCAGGCAAGAGGAAAACGTCATTTCTTCCACAAGAGAGCATTGTGGTATTAGTGTAATCTGCTGGACATAGACATGCAAGCCATCTGTATTAAGGGATTTTTATGTTAGAATATTGAATATAGGGGTTGATGAGGGCTTCTCATTGGCTAGTATTCAGATGAAAAATTCTATAAAAATGTTTTCTCCTTCTAGAACAACCAGTTCTAAAATTTATATGGAACCACAAAAGATACCAAAGCAATAGCCAAAGAAATTTTGAGAAAAAACAATTTAGGAAGTATCACACTCCTTAATTTCAAATTATACTACAAAGCCACAAAAATTAAAACTATGGCAACAGCACAAAAATAGACACATAGATCAGTGGAATAGAATAGAGAGACCAGAAATAAATCCTTGCTTATATGGTCAATTAATCTAAGACAATGGAGGCAAGAATACACAATATGATAAAGACAGTCTATTCAATAACCTGGACAGATACATGCACAAAAATGAAACTGGACTATATCTTCCATATGAAAATAAGCTCAAAATGGAATAAAGATTTAAATGTAAGACCTGAAATCACAAAACTCCTAGAAGAAAAACATAGGCAGTAAACACTTTGACATTAGCAATATCTTTTTGGATATGTCTCCTTGGGCAAGGTCAACAAAAACAAAAAGAAATGGGACTACATCGAACTGAAAAGTTTTTGCACAGGGACAGAAACCTTCAACAAAACAAAAAGACAATCTACTAAATGGAAGAAAAGATTTGTAAATAATAAATGTGGTAAGGGGTTAATATCCAGAATATATAAGAAACTTATACAACTTAACATAAAAAAAATCAAATTTAAAAATGGACAGAGGACCTGAATCAACATTTCTCCAAAGAGGACATGCAGTTGATTAACAGACATGAAAAGATATTCAACATTATTAATTATCAGAGAAATGCTAATCAAAACCACAATGAGATATCTCTCACATCTGTCAGAATCTCACACTTGCCAAAATGGCTATCATAAAAAAAAATTAGTAAATAACAAGGGCTGGCAAGGATGTAAAAAGAGGGAACCCTCATGAACTGTTGATGGGATTGTAAATTGGTGTAGCTACTATGGAAAGCAGTATGACATTTTCTCAAAAAATTGAAAATAGAACTGCCATATGACTCAGCAACACCACTTCTGGGTTATCTGAAGAAAACAAAAATATTAATATTAATTAAAAGAGATACATGCTCCCTTATGGTCATAGCCAAGGTATGGAAGCAATCCAGGTGCCCATTGGTAGATTAATTGATAAAAAAAGATGTGGTATATATACACAATGGCATATTACTCAGCAATAAGAAAGAATAAAATCTTCCCTTTTATGACAACAAATAGATGGGCCCAGAGGGTATTATGTTAAGTGAAATAAGTCAGATGGAGAAAGACAAAACCATACAATTTCATTACATTTGCAATCTAACAAAATAAAACAATAAATAAACAAGACAAAACAGAAACATACTCATAAATACACAGGAAAAACTGGTAGTTGCCAAAGGTGAGAGGAATAGGAGAATGGGTAGAAAAAAAAATGATCCATTTACTTTATTGTGACCATATAATTTATTTTCCAAACAGGGACACTATTGAGAGTAAAAGGGAGTGTAATTAACAATGATGTAAGGACAACAGGCAAAAACAAGACTGTCCTGCAAAAAGTTGAAGAAAAAAAAGAATGAGTTCTTTTTGTGTTAATGATAACTTGCAGTCATAATATATTTCTGATTTCTGTTTCCAGGGAATTCATTTTTTGGTTAAAATATCCAAAGCTTAGTGCTACTCCAGTTCTAAGCACACAGTAGGTGCTTAACAATGTTTGCTGCATGGGAAACATCAGAGATGGAAGAGGAGTGTTTAGTTACTTGCTGATCCCAGGCAAGGCTAATTATACTTGCTCAGTGTATTTCATATGGCTGGCTCCCATGGAAGGCAGAATGGGTAAGTTGGGTTCTTAGGCAACCAGAGAGTAAAAAAGGCTAGATGATGGAAGCAACAAATCATTTAGTGGTTCAGACTGAAAGACTTCTGACATTTGGAGATGAATTCAGTGGAAGAATAAATCAGTTCCCAACACCAAAAAACCATTCAAGGAATAGCAACCACAGTTTACCTCTACCCTCCCCCAATTGTTTGATTTATTGGATTCTGCGAGATGTAAACTTCCTATTTCAAACACAGTAGTGCAATTCACTCATTAAAGAAAAACAACCTCTCTGGTGAGCCAATGTATCCTTACTGATACATTGAAGAATTAGTCTTATCCTCAGAATACAGAAAAGGTTCAATTTGAAAAAAAAACAACAACAATCAGATGTTTTCTTAGTCTGTGTGGTGTATTGGGCATAGAAAAGTGCATCTGGAGTTTAATGAGTGGGCAGTGATAAACTCTAGACTCTGAGTTCTCAAAAGCTTTATTAACTTTGACAGCAACTCATAAATGTGGCTGAGGAGGACCAAAGAATTCTCAGCATGATCTACATTTAGTATGAGAGTTGAAGAAGAGCAAATGTGGAATTATGGGGCCTCTCATCCTTATCTGGAAATAGATTTTGCCTTGAAAAACTAAACACTGGATGATTCTGAAGTTTTCTGTTCAATTTATAGTTTTTATTTCTCCTTGTGATAGTATAAAAATCCATTATATAATCACAGTTCTTCACATTCATTCATATTCACATTCCTTCCTTCCTTCACTCATGTATGCAATGATTAAACATCTTTTGAGTACCTCCTATGTGGGTGCTGGAAATAAAATAATAAATTAGACATAGTTCCATACTCACATTGGCCTCATTGTCAATCCCCACTCTATTGTCTAACCCTCTACCTTTTGGTCACCGGAATGAAGAAGAGCCTCTTTATCAAGGGGACAGCAACCAGGCTTCAAGATCAGATTACTGGCTTCTATGCCTCAAATGGAGAATAGAGAATCATAAAACCTAGGACACATCTGGAGAGAATCATGGTCACTGTATTTTAGAGAAAGGACCCATACTATGACATTAGGCTAGGATAAGACATAAACTTTATGCTCAAAATACCTGGGTGGATGGAGGAAGTGATCTCAAATCGGAATTGCAGCTGTCCACTCACATGGTCTGTTGGAAGCCTGCGGCCGAGTGTGTAGCTGACCACTCTATCCCTAGAAGGAAATAAGTACTAGTACAGATCTGGTCAATACCTCTTCTTCTAAAGACAATACCAGCAGATGAGGCTCAGGGTGGCCCTGCTATTAGTAGGTGATGATCTGCTCAGGTACCTATGAGATGGTCTTAAGATAAAAAAAAGTACATCTAATCAGCAGCAATGAAAAACTTCTAGAAAATCCTTATCAAGTATTCTGCAAGGTGTCAGCAAACTATAGCCCATGGACCAAATTTGGCATACCACTTATTTTTGTACAGTCATGAGGTTTTCACATTTCAATGTTAGGGGAAAAAGCAAAAGAAGAATAATATTTCATGACACATAAAATTATATGAAATTCAGATTTCAGTTTCCACCTATGAAAGTTTTATTGAAACATAGCTATACTTATTAGTTCACTTATCTGGGGCTGCTTTCATGCTACAATGGCAGAGTTGAGTAGTTGGAACAGAAACCTTATGACCTACAAAGCCTAAAATATTTACTAATGGGTCCTTTACAGAAAGTTTTCCAACCCATATTCTAAAGAAGAAAAAAGACAGGGATGTCTTTGCTTTCATTTTGATATTTTCCAAATACATTCTTAATAACGGATAGTGCCAGCAATAGGTGCATGTCTTGCAGTATATATACATAATGTCTGAGGAAGGATGCTGTTGTGGTTACTGGAGACCATGAGGAGTGCTTCAGAAAGGGACCCGCTATAGGATGTAGTGAAACAGGACTTATGTGCTGAGTACACTGGCCTGTGACTTTCCATCACACCAATTCCAGAGTCCCACATAGGCATTCTAAAATTCCATCCAGGATTCTGGCATCATCTCCTCTGCCCACTCAAGGTAATTTCTTTCTAAGAAAACTATACAAGGGAATCAACCTGAAACTTTGCTTTTACAGTTTCATCAACAGTGTAGCTTCAGCAGAATTGGCCCAAATAGGAAGAGTAATTACCTTGGGATATTCAAGAGTTAACAAATCCACTCGTCCCCAAATAAACATTAAACTATCGATTGTTAGGGAGGGGAGAAAGGGGAGGGGGTGGGAGAGGAAGGGGGGGGAAGCTAAATATAAGGTGATGGAAAGAGAAGTCACATTAGGTGGTGACCTTATTATACATCAAGTTGACAATGCACTGTAGAATTGTATGCCTGAAACCTATGTAATCCTTGCTAACAGATGTCACCCCAATAAGTCTAACAATAAAAATGAATTTTAAAAAAAGAGTTAACAAATCCAGTGTACCCAGTAATCACAAGGACATATTTCAAAACCAATTGTTACTCAGATGATTTTGTATTCATTCCATTTATTCATTTGTGACATTCAAATAAAAAGATAAAATCATTGGCTGGTAGTGTTTTCATGTTTCTTTCTAAAAAAACACTAGTGTTATGAAACAAACAACATATATAATATCTCAGTGGTTTACTGACTTAGTAGTTTTCTTTGGTAAGCCCTGGTTTAGTTTTTGGACTACCTTGGAAGTCTATTAAGTAAAGCATTACATGCAGGGAAAATAGAATACATCACAATATTTTGTTTATTTAGAAAAGGCCTTGTTTAGTATTATGAAGTAGGTGTACTATGACTGTAAGAAAGACATCCTAAACCCAAAACTTATTTGAAATCAGGGAGGTCTAAAGATAATCAGACATTGAAACAAAAATTAAAGTTATTATGCTCTGTATTGCTTTCCAGGCTTTTCTTTCCTCTGTTTTTCATATTTTTTGGTGTGTGTCATATAAAAAATGCTGCAGTTGCTACAAAGCATGTAAAGCATAGTCCTTGCCTTTAAAGAGTTTACATCTAGCTGGGGGCATAAGGCAAGACCTCTAAATAATGGTTCAAGGCAGCCAGTGGTTATTTGCAACATGGAGCTGAGGTGATTAGGGTTAAAGGACGTCAGGTGAGGCAGGAGCCCTGCTGAAGACTGAGATGTTGCAGGCAAGGGAATTGAGGGAACATTGGAAGTGAGAGTGCATGTGTGCCTGGAGATGAGAGAAGAGAAGCAAATGTCCAAGGGCAGGGAGATAGCCAGTGCAGGTGGAGTAAAGGTTTTAAAGCAATGAATGGAGGGGATGAATATGGAATTGTATTTGCTGAGGACAGAGGGAAGCTGTGGTGCAAGGTAGGTTTGCTTTTGTTATGGGTATGCCCTGAGGTTCTGCCATGGCCCAGGCCTGAGTGGCCACTGCCTCAGTGGCCATCACTTCAATGTCCTTCTTCTACATTGAGACACCTCCAGAATGGGCAGCACTGCAGAAGTTGCCTCCAGGGGCTATGGAAAGCAGAGGCCTGGAGGAAGAGCTGCTCTCCTCAGACCCCATAGGGCAGTCTGTTATTCCATCAGAGGTGGTAAATGGGAAGCACCTCTAAGGTTTCTGTAGCTTCCTTTTAGACAGGGTTTGAGTACATTTATACTCTATATATGCTCCTTCTTTTTCTTGAGTGGCAAGAAAACTGAGAAAATCATAACTTACCTGGTTCTGATAGGGGATACCCTTTCCCACCTCAGTTGCTGCTTTCACCACCTGGGGATGTACTTTATCATGGTAGGGAGTAGGAGGCTGGGAGGGCAGGACAATTAGGTGAAGAAATGAAGCAGCAGCTTTGGCTTATGAAAAGTACTCAACATGGAAGAGCAGATGGGTTCTTTCTGTGGCTGTAGTGAGCACAGGGAGGGAAATCCAGGTCAACAGACACTATTGAATTTCTAATACACACTAGAAAGCGGTGTGCTCAGTACTAGGGTACAAAGAATCCTCTTTATGTTGTCCAGTGCATCCTCTGGCAGGGGTACTAGCAGCTGTGAGAGCAGACAGTAAGGCAGAAGAGAGAGATAAAAAGTGTGGCCAATGGTAAACTTGAAAATTGGTCCCAGGAACCTTTCAAGGGGCCTGTTGCAGGGGAGGTCACTTGCACATTGAAGCAAGGCAGGTATGGGTTTTAACTCGGTCTGCATCTCTGTCACTCACAAGCCTACCTAAATTACAAGTAGGAAGTATTTACCCTATTTAGGCATATGATTCCTCATATGGAGGACTTCCAGCATACCAAGAAGACTAAATGAAGTAACAACGATCACATAGAACACCATTCCTTTTGAGGTTCTATTATGTGCCACAGGCTATTTTATATTCTTTATGTACATGTTTTATTTGTTTGTTTGTTTAATCCTTACAACCATGAATGGAAAGTGGAAACACTGACACATGGCTGTGGCTCCGTAATGTCAGCACCCCTTGACTTGAGAGTTAATGGTGTTTCTTTGTGCACACAGCTATACATGTGCTGTCACATTCTAATGAAATGTTCTTAGGATAACCAGTAGTGAGTCTAAAGTCAGTCTGAAAATTCCAAGAGCTTTAAATTAAGACACTTGGAAATTCTGCATAAATTTTCTTATTCCTTTGATATTATTCTAAGAATCACATTGTATTAAAGTATATATTTATGGCTAGAGCTATGCCTAGTTTTTTCAAACATAGCTGTTGTTACCTAGGAAATACATATTATTTATAAAGATTTTATCTGCTCAGAGTTCAATTTAATGAGAACCATGAATGAACATGAATATTGGAGATATGAAACACAGAAACATATTCTTACATACAACTGAATTATGTAAGAAACATAATTGCTGTCATCTCATGTGAATTCATGCTTTTAAAATTTCATACACATCATCTAGCATTTTCTATAAATACTAATGTTTTCTAAGGTACTCTAGTAATCCAGCATTTCATCTTGTTATAGAACTGTCACAAATGATTAAATCCTACACACAAGACAATCATACAAATGAAATAATGTCTTTCATAGTAAAACATTTAAATTTCTACCTGTACAAAAATATGCTGCATTAATGACTTCTGTCAATATTGTGTCTTAGAATTTTTTGCTCTCTTGAATCAGTAACCAGTGATACACGAACAAGGGGAAAGGGAAGTATTTTTAATTGAATTTTGTGGCTTGAACAACATAATTAATGACAGAAGTCAAGGAAATTCAACACCATCATTTTTGTTTGAGTCTCTTGGAGAATGTATTGCTGCAACTTGCAGGTATCCCTTAGGCTGTCGGCTGAAGCCTAGTGATACTTGAAGTTTCATTGAATGTTTACCCTATGGCGTGTCTTTCCAGGAGTCTCTGAACTGGCATCGAAAGCTTTCCCAGGAAGCGCTTGATGATAGGGCGGCTCTTGGCAAACTTGTCCTTCACCTCAATTTCCAGCACGTCAGTGGGCAATGACACAAAGCTGAATTGCTACAATGAAATAATATGTCACATCAATTAAGTGTGAGATGTAAGAGCTGACCAATTGCCAGTTCATCTGCCTTAGATAAAGTCATTGTGAAACATCCCTGTGGCAATATACAAGGGCTGCTTGGAGAGTATCCAGCCATGTAATACAAAGAATAGAGGCATTTATGGCGGGATTTTTTTCTGGACAGCACTTGTATACTCATATATATCAAGTTCTCAGATATTCTGCAAGCCCTATTTACTCAGTAAATGAATAATGGCAAAAATGAGGTATCTCCTCCATGTTTCAAAGTAAGGTTATGCTCTGAGACCTAAATAATAAAGTCAATTCACCTTAAAAAGAAAGAATGCCACCTAGACCTCACCATACTTGACTGAAGGTACTAACATACTTAAAGTAAGAAAAAGCACAAACTCACCTATAATTAAGAAAATGCACTTTAAATCAACAATCCAATATCTTTTTTATGATTAGAATGACAGATATTTTTAAAAGAATGATAATATCCCATGTTCTTGAGAGTGGGGAAACAAGTACTTCCACACTGTATTGATAGGGATGGAAAATGATTC
This sequence comes from Lyroderma lyra, assembly GCA_004026885.1. Lineage (NCBI taxonomy): Eukaryota > Metazoa > Chordata > Mammalia > Chiroptera > Megadermatidae > Lyroderma > Lyroderma lyra. The sequence goes on from PVJL010008033.1 coordinate 61,890, forward strand.
GACCTTGGGAAATAAATAGGCAATATTTATTGACATTTAAACTGCAAAAGCAGAATCATTCTGCTTTTCCTTCAAAGCAGAATTCTACTTCTAGGAACTTTCCCTCTGGATTAACTTGCACAAGTTATTTTATTGGGATGTTAATTGGAGCATTACTAACAACAGCAAAAGATGGAAAGACCAAAGATGTTTATCAATAGGAAACCAGCTAAATAAAGGAGGGTAAACCTTTGAAACAGAGAACTCTGACATCATTAAAAAGAAACTGGTAAATATACACTAACATGAAAAAATACTTGACATACTAAGTAAAAAAATCAAGGAACATTGTCTCAATGAAGAATAAGATTTCATTTGTACTTGGACGGCAGAGAAAATGCAGGGAGGCATACATTCCAAAATGAACTCTAGGAAGTGTGGGCTGGTAAGGAAGGAAAGAAAGCAGATCTTTTTAATTCAATTCTAAACTATTATTTTAAAACTGTATACTGTATGACTTTTAAAATAAAGACAACAACAATTAAGGAAAACTGTGACCATAAGAAATCGTCTTGGTTAAAAGAAAAGTGTAGAAAAGGAGAGGGAAGGTAAATGATGGCATTGCCTAGCTCAAATTATCTGGGAAGAAGGAGTCTTAATTAACATTAAATGTTACAGTAACTTAGTCAAGAGTTGTGAAACTTTAACAGCAATCTTTTAATTAGTTGATTTTAACTTACAGAGATTAAATATGTTGGGCATATTAATATCAACATCTCCTTTGTGCTAGTCAGGATTGGCTTTGGCATGCTGCAGTAACAACCAAATTTCAAATCTCAGTGACTTACAATGGTAGAGTTCTATTTCTTGTTCACTCTGTCATTGTGGGTTGACAAAGTGTTCTGCTTAGTTACTTAGGGAGCCAGGCTGATGCACCCTCTCAAACATTGCCAGCCACAGTAACAGGGGAAAAGAGAATGCCGAAGGATCTTTTTCCTGTAAATGAGTGTTCTCTTTTAAGCCAAACACCTCATTAGAAATAGACACATGCCCTAGCCAAGCACAGAGAGCAGGAAATAAGATCCTACATTGTATCTAGAAGATAGCAGAAATATTTGGTGAATAGCCGTAATGACTTCTACACCCTCCATGTGACACTTTTAATTTTCATTATTGCAAATTGGTAAAACAGCTATAGAGGACAGTGTGAAGGTTCCTCAGAAAATGGGAATGGAGTTACAATATGACCTAGCAATCTCTCTTTTGGGTATCTACCCCCAAATTTTGAAAACCCTAGCCTGCAATGGCTTATGTACCCCAATGTTCATTGCAGCAGTGTTCACGGTGGCCAAGTCGTGAAAATCAAAGTGCCCTTTGATGGATGACTGGATAAAGAAGCTGTGGTATATATACACAGTGGAAAATTACTCAGCTATAAGAAAAGACGAAATGCTGCCATTTGTGACAACATGGATGGACCTTGAGAGCATCATGCTAAGTGAAATAAGCCAGGCATAAAAAAACCAAAAACCATATGACTTCACTCATATGTGGAATATAGAACTGAAAGCAACAAAGAAACAAAAACTCATGCACACAATCAATAGTTAAGTGGTTACCTGAAGGTAAGACGGGAGGGGGCTGGGAGAAGAGGAAGGAGCATCAAATACATGGTAATGGAAGTAGAACCGACTCTGGGTGGTAAGCACACAATGCAACACATAGACAGTGTATGTAGAATTGTACACCTGAAACCTATGTAATTTTTGCTGACCAATGTCACCCCAATTTTTACAATAAAAACATTTTCATTATAAATTATTTTTAGTTAACTTTTATACAGTTCCTAAGAACCAATCATTCCTAGTACTGGCAAACTGAATTTATGGACATGCTACGTAAGCTTGAGGATCAAATCCTCTAAGAAGACCTGTTTGAGTGAGGATCCATCACTTCTAACTGTCTCAGCCCCATTTTTGATTGGATTATTTGTTTCTTTGGTGTTACATTACATGAAGTCCTTATACATCCTTTTTAGATGTATCATTGACAAATATCTTTTCCCTTTTAGTAGGGTGTCTTTTAATTTTATTGATGGTTTTTTTTTCACTGTGAAAAACTTTAGTTTGATGTAGTCCATTTGTTTATTTTTTCTCATTTGCCCTTGCCCAAAGAGACATACTCAGAAAGATATTGTGAAGACCAATGTCAAGAACAAGTTTTAATAGTAGTTGTTTAACTAAGTAAGACTATGTTTTTCTCCATTTATTTTTCTGATGAGCATGCATTATTTTTATAATGAAAAACATAATCTCATTTATTGAAACAAGAGTATTTCTGGTTATAGCAACCTGCATGGGACACTGAAGTCAGTTTATCATAACATACTCTGAAACACAGTGACAGCTTCTGAGTTCTTTCCTCCCTCCAAAAAGGGTCCTTCTCAGACTGCCTTCACATATCCACCCCTCCATTTCCCAAAAATGTGTTATTGCTGCAAACCCTCTTATGTTTTAGAAATTTTTATCTCCATGCATCCTAGCTCACCTGTAAGAAACCAATGTGACAAATGAAAGAACCAGTCCCAGACATCCTTAGGGATGTGAAGTCTGTCCGTTTCCCATTCCATCATCTTCCTTTTGCTTATGAGCACCCAAGAGCAACTTTAACACATGCTTGGACCAATCAATAAAATGACTCCTTATCTCTGTATAAGCTATAAAAGTGTCCTAACCAAAGGAACTCTTGGTGTCTCAAGTATCAGAGAGTAAAGTTCTAAAGGTCATTTTTTCTATTAGAGCACCACATTATGAATTCTCTTTTTTTGGTTGCATTTTAGGCATCAACTGTCAGAACTTTTATAACTGGTGCAGCAATGGCAGGAAGGAAAGTGTACAAGGCCCAATGCCGTGGCATGAATTGGAATGATGCATATAGTATTTCTACAGTGTCAAGCCTCCTTTTGGTTAAAAGTAATCTTTTTTTTGTTTAAGCACAGGTTGTTGGGATGCTTATGTTTGCTTTAGACCACTGATATATAACACTGACTCTCATTAGAATGACCTGGGGAGATTTCACAAAGATGCCCATTATTGGGTCTGAGCCTTGACTAATTAAATTAGATACCCATTGGTGTGTAGCTGGAAACTTGTAGTGTTTCAAGCTTGCCAGGTTACTCTATTCTGCAACGAGGTTGGAGGACGACAGTTCTCTCAGTAATAATCAATTTTAACACTGAATAATCTCATTGTTAGCAAAGTATTCCTTAGATCAAATCTAAATTTTCCTTTGTGACCTATATACTTAGTCCAATAATTCATAACATGTTCTTCAACCCCAGTTTAATTATTATAATTATTTTTTATTTTGGTATTTCTATTACTAGCAATGGATGATAGTGGCTTTCTACCCAATAGATGCCAATAACAACTCCCTCCCTAAGTGTGTCAATCAAAAATGTCTGCAGACATTGCTCAATGTCTCCTGAAGGACAAAATCACCCTTGTTGAGAACCACTGATGTAGGCTTGCTCTCTTCAGTTTTCCAGAGAGATGTTAGGACTGGTGTCGCAATATGTGAAGGTATTTATCTATTTTTGTTTGCATTGTTACTCAATATGCTATTTATAGAAATAAAATGCTTAATTAATTAATTATATTCCATCTTGCTTCAGAAAAAATATGGGGTAGATCTATAAACAGAACTTCCATTAACTGAACTTACTGAAATGAAAACAGAGTAGCCAACTAAATATAATACCAGGTTGCCAAGTAAATGTATAAAGAGTTTAAGAGATGTTATCTCCATATTACTCTTTTTTTAAAATTCATTTTTATTGTTAGACTTTTTGGGGTGACATCTGTTAGCAGGAATTACATAGGTTTCAGGCATACAATTCTACAGTGCATTGTCAATTTGATGTATAATAAGTTCACCATCTAATGTGACTTCTCTTTCCATCACCTTATATTTAGCTTCCACCCCTCCTCTCCCACCCCCTCCCCTTTCTCCCCTCCTTAACCCACTCATCCCCAAATAAATATTAAACTATTGATTGTGTCCATGGGTTATTTGTATGTTTGTTCATTTCTTTTATCTTTATTGCTTACAGTTTCATATTCCGCATATGAGTGAAGTCATACAGTTCTTTGTTTTTTCTGTCTGGCTTATTTCACTAAGCATGATGATCTCCAGGTCCATCCATTTTGTTGTAAATGGCAATATTTCATCTTTTCTTACAGCTGAGTAATATTCCATTGTGTATATGTACCACAGCTTCTTTATCCAGTCATCTGTCACAGGGCACTTTCATTGTTTCCATGTTTTGGCCACTGTGAACAGCGCTGCAATGAACATTGGGGTACATAAGTCTTTGCGGACTAAGGTTTTCAAGTTCTTTGGGTAGATCCCCAGAAGGAGGATTGCTGGGTCATATGGTAACTCCACTCCCAATTTTCTGAGGAATCTCCACACTGTCTTCCAAAGTGATTGTACCAGTTAGCTTTCCCACCAGCAGTGTACCAGAGTTCCTTTTTCTCCACATCCTCTCCAGCACTTGTTATTCCTTGTCTTGTTGATAATAGCCATTCTAACAGGTGTGAGGTGGTATCGCATTGTGGTTTTGATTTGCATTTCCCTGATAGCTAATGAGGATGAGCATTTTTTCATATGTCTGCTGCCTGTTTGTAATTCTTCGTGGGAGAAGTGTCTGTTTAGTTCTTCTGCCCACTTTTTAATTGGGTTGTTTGTTTTTTGTTGTTAAGTCTTATTAGTTCTTTATATATTTTAGATATTAGACACTTATCTGATGCGTTATTTGCAAATATTTTCTCCCATTCAGTTGGCTGTCTCTTTGCCTTGTTGATGGTTTCTTTTGCTGTGCAGAAGCTTTTTAGTTTGATATAGTCCCATTTATTTATTTTTGCTTTTACTTCCCTTGCCTTTGAGGTCAGGTTCATGAAGTCTTCCTTAAGTCCTAGGTCCATAAGTTTAGTACCAATGTCTTCTTCTATACAGTTTATTGTTGCAGGTCTGATATGAAGGTCTTTAATCCATTTCGAGTTGATTTTTGTATATGGAGAGACGTCACAGCTCCAATTCATTCTTTTGCATATGTTTTTCCAGTTTTCCCAGCATCACTTACTAAAGAGGCTGTCTTTTCCCCATTGTATGTTTTTTTGCTCCTTTATCGAAAATTATTTGTCCATAAACTTGTGGGTTTATTTATGTGTTTTAAATTATGTTCCATTGGTCTATATTACTGTTTTTCTGCCAGTACCAAGCAGTTTTGACTATTGATGCTTTGTAATATAAATAGAAGTCAGGAAGTGTAATACCACCAGGCTTATTCTTTATATGTAGTATTGCTTTGGCAATTCGATGTATTTTATGGTTCCATATAAATCTGATAATTCTTTTATCTATTTCACAAAAGTATGATTGTGGGATTTTAATGGGTATTGCATTAAATCTGTAGATTGCTTTGGGCAGAATGGCCATTTTGACAATGTTAAGTCTTCCTGTCCATGAACAGGAGACATTTTTCCACCTCTTAAAGTCTGTTTCAATTTCTTTCAAAAGTGTTTTATAGTTTTCCATGTATAAGTCTGTCATGTTCTTTGTTAAGTTAATTCCTAGCTATTTCATTCTTTTCTTGTGATAGCAAAAGAAATTGACTCCCTCATTTCTTTTTCTGAGGGTTCATTGCTTGTATATAGGAATGCTGTTGATTTGTGTACATTGATTTTGTATCCTGTGACTTTACTATATTTGTTTATTTTTTCTAATAGTTTCCTGGTGGAATCTTTGGAATTTTTTATATAAAGGATCATGTCATCTGCAAATAGTGACAATCTGACCTCTTCTTTCCCAATTTGGATACCTTTTATTCCTTTCTCTTGCCTGATTGCTGTGGCTAGAACTTCCAGTACTGTATTAAATAGCAGTGGTGACAGGGTGCATCCTTGTCTTGTTCATGATTTTATGGAAATAGGTTTCAACTTTTCTCCATTCAGTATGATGTTAGCTGAGGGTTTGTCATATATGGCCTTTATTATGTTGAGATACTTTCCTTCTATACCTATTTTATTTAGTGTTTTGATCATAAATGGATGTTGTATCTTGTTGAAAGCTTTTTCTGCATCAATTGAAATGACCATATGGTCTTTATCTTTGATTTTGTTTATGTGATGTATCACATTGTTTGATTTTCGTATGTTGTTCTCCCAGGATGAATTCCACTTGATCATGATGTGTGATCTTTTTGATGCATTGTTGTACTCTATTTGCTAATATTTTGTTTAGGATTTTTGCATCTGTGTTCCTCAGAGATATTGGTCTATACTTTTCTTTCTTTGTGTTGTCTTTGCCAGGCTTTGGTATTAGGGTAATATTGGTCTCCTGGAATTAGTTAGGAAGTATTGTTTCCTCTTCAATTTTTTGGAAGAGTGTGAGGAGGATAGGCGTTAATTCTTCTTTGAATGCTTGGTAGAACTCATTGGTGAAACCATCTAGTCCCAGGCTTTTGCTTTTAGGGAAATTATGGATAGTCGTTTCAATCTCTTTGTTATTGATTAGTCTATTTAGATTATCCAGTTCTTGGTTCAGTCTAGGTAGGCTTTAAGTTTCTAGAAACTTGTCCATTTCTTCTAGGTTGTTAAATTTCGTGGCATAAAGTCCTTCATATTTTCTTATATTTTCTTATGATCCTTTGTATTTCTGTGGTATCAGTGGTAATTTCTCCCCTTTCATTTCTAATTTTGGATATTTGTGTCCTTTCCTTTTGTCCTTTGATTAGTCTCGCCAGGGGTTTGCCAATTTTGTTGACCTTCTCAAAGAACCAGCTCTTTATTATATTAGTTATTTTTATTGTCCTTCTGTTCTCTAATTTGTTTAGTTCTGCTTTAGTTTTTATTATTTCTTTCCTTCTGCTGACTTTGGATTTTGTCTGCTCTTCTTTTTCTAGTTCTTTAAGATGGGATGCTAAGATGTTTGCTTGTGATTTTTCTTGTTTCTTAAGATGGGCCTGTAGCGATATAAATTTCCCTCTTATTACCTCTTTTGCTGTGTCCCAATAATTCTGATACGTTGTTTTTCATTGTCTTTAGTTTCTAAATATTTTTTAATCTCATCTTTTATTTGTTCTTTTATCCAGTTATTTTTTAATAAGCTGTTGTTTAATCTCCATGTATATGTGGTTTTTCCTGATCTCCTTTTACCGTTGATCTCCAATTTCAAAGCTTTGTGGTCTGAGAATGTACTTGGTATGATTTTGATCTTAAATTTGCTGAGGCTACTTTTGTGTCCCAGCATGTGGTCTATCCTTGAGAATGTTCCATGCACACTAGAAAAGAAGGTGTAGTCTCTTTTTGCTGGATGAAGTGTCCTGTAAATGTCAATTATGTCCAATTCCTGTAATGTGTCATTTAGAGCTGTTACTTCCTTATTTATTTTCTGTTTGGATGATCTGTCCATGGCTGTTAGCAGAGTGTTTAAGTCTCCCACAATGATTGTGTATTCATCAGTTTCTCCTTTCAAATCTGTTAGTAGTTTCTTTGTATATTTTGGTGCATCTTGGTGGGAACATATATATTAATTAGTGTAAAATCTTCTTGCTGTTATATTGTGCCTTTTATCATTACGTAATATCCATCTTTGTCTTTTACTATCTTTTTGTACCTGAAGTTTATTTCATCAGATATCAGTATGGCAACTCTTGCTTTTCTCTGGTTACCATTTGCTTGGAGTATTGTTTCCCTTCCTTTCACTCTGAGTCTGTGTTTGTTCTTATGACTGAGGTGTGTTTCTTGGAGACAGCATATAGATAGGTTCTGTTTTTTAATCCAGTCTGCTACTCTGTGTCTTTTTATTGGTGAGTTCAGTCCATTAACATTTAGAGTGATGATCAATATGTGAGTATTTCCTGTGGCCATTACTTATTTCTTTCTTTGTTTTTCGTTTTTCTTGTTTCTTTCTTGTTGCCCCAACTTTGTTCCATTTTTTCTGATGTTTTGTTTCAGGTCAAAGGGCCTCCTTCAGTATTTCTTGGCGTGCTGGCCTTGTGCTGGCAAATTTCCTCAGCTTCTGTGTCTCTGAGGAGGTCTTTATTCCACCTTCATATCTGAAAGATAATGTTGCTGGATAATTTATTCTTGGCTGTAAGTTCCTCTCTTTTAAAGGTTTGAATATTGGATTCTACTCCCTCCTGGCTTGCAGAGCTTCTGCTGAGAAATCTGTTGCCAGCCTGATGGGTTTTTCTCTAAAGATTATAGTTCTTTTTTCCCTGGCTGCCTTGAGAATTGTCTCTTTGTCTTTAGTTTTGGACATCTTTAGTACCATGTGTCTTGGAGAAGATCTGTTAGGGTCCAGGTATCTAGGGGACCTGTTTTCTTCTTGAACTTGGGGTTCCAGATCTTTTCATAGGTTTGGAAAGTTCTCATCTACAACTTGTTTGAGTATGCTCTCTGTAGATTGCTCTGCCCCTTCTTCTCTTCCTATTATTCTGATGTTGTTTTTTCTCACAGAGTCGGATAGTTCTTTCAGAGTTCTTTCAATCCTTTTGGTTGTATATTCCCTCTCTTCCTCTTTCTGAGCTGTTTCCATGTTCTGATCTTCGATGTCACTAATTCTTTCCTCCATCTGGTTAGCTCTGTTTCCTATTGCAGTTATTTTGTTTCTCACTTCTTTTATCATATTCTTTATTTCTCACATTTCCATCTCGATCTTCCTTATATTTTGAATTTCTTTGTTAAGTTGTTCTTTTTGTTCTTTTTTATGTCATTCTACTCAGTCATGGTGCTCTGCCAGTATGATTTCATTTCTCTCAGAATCTTTAGAATGGGAGAGAAGACAAGATGGCGACTGGAGAGGAGGTTCCTAAAGCCTCTCCCAGAAAACACAATTGAACGGCCGGCCAGGAGCCAAGAAAGCGGACCCTGAGTGACAAACTGGCTGCTGAGAAATCCACAAATCGCAAGTAAACCTGAAGGCTGGCGAGAAAGGGGCCAGTCGGGGAGAGGGAAGGGAGCAGAGACGGACCACGCGGGACGCGATCCCTGCTGACTATTCGGAGCTGCGCAGTTTGGGGGAGGGGAGAGAGACTGGGAAGCTGGGGACGGAAGGAGTTTGGAAGCCAGCCTCTGGAACTTTTGAGTGGTAGAAGGGCTGAGCGAGGACTCTGAACTGCAAAGATAACACCCCAGCTC